>JBAFWW010033769.1:0-12587 GCA_036873685.1 Agapornis canus | reverse complement strand
ATCTATCTATCTATCTATCTATCTATCTATTCTATTTGCGTCCACAACCCCTGTTCCTGTTTCTTCATTTTTCAAAGAAGCTGAGCTTTTTCATGCTTTTAGACCATGTTTGGTACTGCACTATCATGGAAATGCTTGTTCTAGAGCTCTCTGGTGATACTGCCTTGAGCTATTTATGTATATATTCAGATCTCTCTTTGTTGGTGTTCTGATAATTTTTTGGGCCACCAGAAGTTATACGAGATCTTTACTAGTCTGTTAGGTGTACCGAGTTATTTAGTAAATTAATATGTTTACTTGCTCACAGTGTAATGAAGAATATATAAATTTTGTGTGTGAAACAATCTTTGAAGCTGTGATTTTATTTTCAGTAATTAGGTTTACTCATATTCCAGTGTTACAACTTTATGCTATAATGATTCACCTGGTAGCATAGTAATGGCCAGGATAATCACAGAATCATTAGGGTTGGAAGGGACCTCTGGAGGTCATCTGGTCCAACCCTCTGCCAAGGCAGGGCCATCTAGAGCAGGTTACACAGGAACCTCTCCAGGCAGGTTTTGAATGTCTTCAGAGAGAGAGACCTCCATGACCCAGGGGCAGGCTGTTCCAGTGCTCTACCACCCTCAGTGTAAAGTTCTTCCTCATGTTAAGGTGACACTTCTGCTTTAGTTTATGGCCATTGTTCCTCATCCTGTTGCTAAGCACCACTGTAAAGGGTCTGGCACCATCCTCCTGGCACTCGCCTTTGAGATATTTATATGCATTAATGAGATCCCTTGTCAGTCTTCTTTTTAGACTAAACAGGCCCAGATCCTGTAATGTCTTCTTATAAGAGAGATGCTCCAGACCCCGATCATCCTTGTGGCCCTCAGCTGGACCCTTTCCCATAGCTCCTTGTCTGTCTTGTCCTGAGGAGCCCAGAGCTGGACACAGTGCTCCGGACGTTGCCATGCTAGACTCGAGTAGACAGGGAGAATCCCCTGCCTTGACCTGCTGGCCACACTCCTCCCATTGCATCCCAGGATATGTTGGCCCTCCTGGGCACAAGGGCACACTGCTGGCTCATGGTCATCTTATCATCCACCAATACTCTCGGGTCCTTGTCAGCAGAACTGCTCTCTAGTAGGTCAGCCCCCAACCTCCACTGGTACCTGGGGTTCTTCCCAGAAGGTGCAGTACCCTACACTTGCTTTTTGTTGAGCCTCATTAGGTTTTTCTCTGCCCAGTTCTCTAGCCTGTCAAGGTGCTGCTAAATGGCAGCACAGCCTTCAGGTGTATCAGCCACTCCCTCCAGCTTCATATCATAAGTAATAATAATGTGGGAAAAACTGACTTTCAGAAAGCTGAGGAGATACAAGTCCCCCCAAAAGATAATGGTATCAGAATATTAGTTGGTGATCATCAGTAACTGTAAGCAGCTTATTAAGTGACAAATATTTTGTAAATTACACCAGTAAGCAGGCAGGGAGTTGAGTGGGGAGAAGCAGTATGCTCCTGAATGGGCACATTTCTTCAGAATAAAAACTTCTAATGGAGAAAATAAAAATCTGCAAGGAAGGTAGCTTTGTGCTTTTGTGGATACACCAATCCTATTCCCAAGTATAGTCCCGGCAGCTGAGGATAGAAAGATTAGTACCCTACATGAAGTTAGGACAGGATTTTAAATACAGTTATTCTTGAGCTTAAAGGAAACAGCTATGTTTTCAAGATACGAGCTATCTGGGCAGTAGATGAACTGAGTCGTGCGAATTCATCAAAAGTTTATGTATCTTTATAGCGTGTTTTGAGGCAGCTGAAGTGGTTCGTGTTAAATATTTTACATGGCTCTGCTCTTCCTTTCAAAGTTTTTTTTCTTTTAATCTAACCAAAGTTAACCATCTTGCTTGTAAGAGATCTTTTTGATACAAAACCAGATTGAAGGTTTTCACCATGGTACAAGATCAATAGGTGGCAAAACACAGAGGCCCATTGAAATTTTTTCACATTTATCCTGTATAAGTAGTTAAGCATTAAAAAAAAATCATGATGATGAGGTCTGTAATGATGTTCGTTAGGGAACTTTCTTTGGTGAATGTTAATTATTACTGCTTAATTGACATTCTTTCTTTTTTTCTTGCTTCCTTTTTTTTATTTTCCTTTTTCTAATTTGCCTGGGGAGAGGGACTTTCCCAAAGTAAAATAATAACCAAAAGAAAGTACATTTGTGTGGTGGTAATACTGGCTGGAAGTGTTTTTTTTAACTGGCTTGTAGTGTTCGTTCTTTAGGTAGTGATTTGAAAACTGAAGTGCCTTTCTCTTTATTTAAGGCAATTAGGAAGAAAATTACCCTCACTCCAAATGTGTCAGATTGAATACTGAATTCAACAGTAACATGCAGTATATAAGAGAGTATAACCCCTCTGTTTCTTCTCAGACCATCTTTGAAAGTTTTCCATGTAAATCCCAATTTTTTGTCAATAGGATCCGCTTCATAAAGTTTGTACTAGTAAAGTCAATCTACGAGTCTTAGTTCTTGGAAGCAGTTGAATAATAGTGGGTTTTTTCCTTCCCTCATGTAATTTGAACACTTACAGAGGCAATCTGCAGGATAGGTGCTATTTTATCGTTTCAGTCTATGGAGGCACCAGCTCCTAAATTTTAGTGCTACCTTTCTAAAGCCGGCTAAGATGTGGGTTGTTTGTTTTCTTCTTCTTTTTTATGTCTCCTTTGTTAAAATAAACTTAGATCAAATGTCTGTTCATAGAATGACTATCTTTGCAGTTTTAGCAAGGGGTTAAAATAAACCCCAACCAACAAACAACTTTGCATGCAACTGTGTCAGTTTATTGTCTTACTAGTATTTCCAGAAGATGTCAGGAGCTTACTAATGGATGATCACTGTTCCCACTGCAGTGACAGGAGAGTGGAAATAGAGGACTTGAGGAAAAACTAATTTACAGTGAGGGTGGCAAAACACTGGCAGAGGTTGCCCGGAGAGGTTGTGGATGGGTCATTCCTGGAGACATTTAAGGCCAGGCTGGATTTGGTTCTGAGCAGCCTGGTGTAGCTGAAGATATCAGTCATTGACGGACCTTTTGACACAAGGATTTCTGCCTCTTTAACAATGTTTCCTATTTGAAAGGAAGCACTACTTACTAAAATTTAATTGTCATCTTCATGATTTATGCTTATGGATTGACAGAATTGCATGCCCTCAGGATATAAAAAAAATAGAATCTATTGATTCTCAGATTATATTTAATCACTTTCATTTCAGAAAAAAAATGAAAGCTGTGGCTTTGATTCACAGGGTAGAGAAAACAGACTTCTTAAAATCAGACTTCAGTTGAAAAAGTCATGTCTTGACATCTAAAATAATATTGTTCCAGTTAAGTGTGTCTGAAATATGAGCATAGTTTCATGTTAAAGTAGTATTGGTTTAACAGGAAAACATTGTAATAAAACTAGGGAAGCTAACAGAGAAGTTTGACAAAGCTGGCTGAAGATGGAAGCTGGTTGAAGGACATCTGTAATACTTAAGTGAGGGCTGATGTGGAGAGTGTAGATCTACAAAATTATAAATGGTAGGAAGGTCGGTAGAGAGTGTTTGCTGTATATTCCAATAAAAGAATTAGCAGGAGAAATTATGAATCAAGAAAAGCTGATCCTTGTTCAAATTCATATATAATTTAAAAAAGTGACTGGAAATATGTACAAGGTATAGCTCAGGATGCTGTAGGCTGTGAGTCTGCATTTGTGAAAGAATATGTGGTCACCTCTTTTGTTTAGTGTCCTAACTCTGAGGCTTGTAATTGCCAAAGCAAGGTATCCGTGTGTGTGTCTCTTGATGGGCTCTCCAAGACGTTTGTTACTAATCAGAGCTGGGAACAGTGTACTGTGTTATGTGGAGTTTTGATCTGACCTAGTTCAGCTGCTCTTAAGAACATTAATCATCAAGTTATAAATATTCATTTACTAGTAGTAAATGATAGGAATGTTGTTTTAATTATGGTTATGCAGGATAGCTGCCTGGTATTCTATCACTAAAGCTTTGATGGATGCTGTGTGTGCACAAAATGTTGCTGTATGGGAAGACCTAATACTATCCCTATAGTAATGTTTTGGTCTTAACTTGTTTTGAAAGTAAACTATGTAAACATGAAAATGCTACTGATCTTCCTACATAAGCTTTACTATACACAGATTTAATGAGAGGAACATGAAACTTATAAAATCATCAGGTTAGAGTATGCTAGTTGAGTATGATCAGAGAAGATGCTTTCAAAAGTCTAAACGATGGACTGGTAACATAGGTGCAAACAAATAAAAAAAACCCTTCTCCTCTTTTCTCCCTTTCTTCCCCAAAGACGTGACTATTCTGTTTAAGCACATGGGCATTTTTCTCCATCTCTACATCAGTACTTGAATTATTAGGACATAACTATTATTCCTATATTAATCTCTCAAGGAAAAATTCCTTGGAAAATGTAACAGTTGGAGTAGAAATAGAGTTTTAATCACAATTTATGCAACTTTTCTCTCTAAGGTTATAGATTTATAGGTTTTTGTTTGTTTTAATTAGTGAAACTGTTTGAGCAATGAATCCGGGTGGTTTCTTACTTACAGATATCAGTGTTGGTCAACTCTGAAAATTTTTTTGTTTTCCTGCATGTGGTCCAAAATTGATGTGAGAATTCAGAGTTGCAAAGTAACAGGCATAATCATGAAATCTAAAAGGCAATGAGTTAACTTTGCTGTGGGTAATAGTAAATCACTGTCCGTTTTCTGCACGCAACTCCAAAAGACTTTGGAGTATAAGAACTCTTTACTGGAAAGCTCTGTAAATGGATTAGTTTTATGTAATCAGTATTACCTGGTATTATTAAAGAAAAGAGAAGGTATTGTGGTTCCTTTTCAGATATTTTAAAGAATACAAATATGGACTTTCTGGCTGACACAAATGACAGTTTTTGTTTTTAAACTACATTTGTGGGAATAGACATGTAAACTGTCTCAATGGATAGGAATCAATTCCTAAATTTACTGGATGTGCTTCTGGAATATCTTTACAATACAAAGAGAATGCTATGAAGGTAATTTAGCTGGTAAAAGCTGCTTATTGTAACACCACCTGGATTCCTAGTCTACAATTTGTTTGCATTTAATTAATTTTCATTTGGGTTGTGAGGAACAAGATTAGGAATAAGTATGTAATGATATTAGTACTCTGGGTTCTCATTTTATCTCGTAAACAAATAAAAGGGAGCTGAGTAACATCAATATTGGGAACTGGTAATTTATAAATCAAATTTGTTCATTTGAGCTACTCATCACCAGGAATTAGGTTGTGAAGTGCTCTACCAACACTGCCTAAATTTATTCCTACCAGGAATTCAGCCAAGGTTTTAAAAGCATTTGATGATTTTTTTTTTTTTTTGGTATGGCTTATCCATTTTTGAAGAAAGAATTAGAAAATAACAAAACTAAAAAATAACCGAGTGAGTTTCCAAATGTTGATAAAGATCTTGCCATGCTTTCCCAATTTTCAGGCTGTTCAATTTCGACTATTTTGTGACTACTACTTTACCCAAAAAGATGACAGTTTAAATCCTGACAAGCAAGAGAAGAATTATTTGGCAGAGAAGTCAGTAACTAGTGTCTTGGCACAGTCTCCAGTTTTTTAAGCCCAGTCGCTGACAGCAAAACCATGAACAGCAGTTTGGAAAAAAAAATTGAAAGAAATAATATTAATAAAACAATTCTCCAGTGTTCCAGAAGCAAGTATAAATGGAAAATGGACTTCACTTCAGAGAGGCTACATCTTTAGATGCAATTACTTTAAAATTCTTCTCTGTAAAATTCTAAGACTTGACAAATAGTTTTTCCTGAAATAAGTTGTGTTTTCTTACCACGTTCTCTCTTGTAATTACTTACGCTTACTCTTTAATCCATGTGATGGCACTTCTGTGTCAAAAATGATAAATTATTGGGGTGCAGCCACATTTCTTTCTTATTTTCATTCCCTACAGAAAGCTCAAGACTGAACTCTTGCAAACTGTTTGTAACAGATGAAGGACTTGGAATACAGAAACACAAGGAATTATCATGGAAGTCTTGTTAAAGGCTGCCACAGTAGCATTTACTCTCTGCTGCTGTTGGATGTATACTTTTTGAACAAGCTTGAAGCAATGGTGAATTGAGGCTGCTTGAAGTGCTGACAATATAGAATATGTAAACAAGAAACAAGGCTTAATTTGTGAATGGAATTGTCAGTGGAAGTTACCATTTATTAATCATGACCATTTTAAGAGAGTGGGAGTGCTGTGTGAAACAGTTATGTCACGCTTTGTACATATTTTATGAAGCACCCATGAAATAAGTGACTCTTTCATAACTGGCAAAAGAATTGTACACTATGGATTAGATTTGCCAAGTCCAAAGTTAATGGCTTGCTCCACAGAGCAAGTTTTTTGTTGTTGATGATGGTGGTTTGTTGGAGTTTTTGTGTGTGGAGATATATATATATATATATATATATGTGGTTTTTTTTTATTTTTTTTTTTTGTGTTTGTACCACTTTCTCTGGATAGGTAGATTTTAGTTTAAATTGATTTGAAACTGTCTAGAAAAGATCAGTCCCAGAGATTCCTTTTCCTCTAGTCATGTAGTCCTTCCTCTCATACAGTGGCTTTTGTCACTATCATGCAGTGGTGGAGCAAGTCAAATCAAACTGAAAATATGTCTATTGAAGGAAAAGTTTTCAGTCAGATGTATGAGCTGATCTGAACCTGTATCACTTTCAAGATGTGTTTCTGCAAATACCTGTTCATCAGGCAGTATCAGCTTTCAGAGAAATTACTTTTCTATTGGCATAGCTCCACCTGTCTTAAGAGGGTTTAATAATGCTGAAATGTTTCTCGCTAAATAGGATGCTGCATGGTACTGCTGTATAGGGAAAAATCTGCTATGTAGATTTGCTTATAGTTTTTATGCAATGTTCTTATGTACATACTTAAGTAATGCCAGCTCAGTATTTCCCCGTAACTCGTGTTTCTATTTATACTTAGTTTTCTTTGATTAGCTAGAACAGTAAGTAGGTGCTATTCTAGCATAGAAGGCATATTGAAATAGATATGTAAAAATGTTCTTTGAAGTCTGCTTTTATGGCTGCCTTCAAAATCAGCAGAAGCTTTAAAATCTGAAAAAAATATTAATACAGTTTATTGAATTGAACAACATGCCTGCCTTTCTGCAGAAATTTGTAGTATAGCTGAAATGGTAGATAAGTTAAAATGTAACTATACTAACAGGAATTGATCAGAATAGTACAATTAACTGTTCTCAACACCAGATCTTTAATAACTAAAACTGTATGAGATGAGTTTAAAATTTTTGATTACTCTTGTACGTACAAGTCTACACTTTTATGAACTTTTAAAAGTGACTTTGGGACTGGCAGAAGGCTACTTGCCCCCCATGATTTTTTCTGGACTATCGTATATGTGCATCTGTGCACATGTATATATAGATACGAAACAAGGTTTGAGATTTGTATAGTTTCCTGCTAGCTCCTGTGTTAAAAATTCAGGTCCTCTTCTGGGCTTCCAGATGACAACGAGGGAATGAGTTGGCATAAGAAAATGAATGCCAAGCTTACTGAGCAGGTAAAGATTTTATTTCATTTTTTCAGTCTCCAGGTTAATAATTTTATTCTAATCACTACTCCTGATGAACTGTGAGAAAAAGTGGAAGTGTATTAATTTATCTGACCTGTTTGTAAATACTGTTTTTTCTCCACAGCTTGATGTGACTATTGGCTGTAAAGGCAGGGGAATTATGCTGTGTTTGCTTCATCTGTTAGGACAGTGCAGCATTGAAAACATGGACTTGTATGCCTAGCAGTAGAGGAAGTATTTCTCACTGAATACGAGAAGTTCTGTCAGTTGTGGCAAGATGACTTGCCAGAAACCAGGAAATGGTTCTACTGTAAAAAAATACTGTCAAAACCAAGTTTTCAGTGCAGATACTGTTATAGGGAATAGCTGCTGCTGCTGCTAACTTTTTCAGTGCTATTTGACATTGTAGTGCCATTTTGTCAGCAATGGTAGGGGCTACTGCTGCTCTTGTTAAGGGTATCTACATTTTCTTATTATCAAGTGCAATGTGTAATCTGTGCACCGTATCTCAGTCCTTGCCCAAACAGGCTATGGGGTCTCTGTCTTTGAAGGTTGTCAAAATGTGACAGGACAAGATTCTAATGAATCTGAACTAAGTTTAAAGTTGGCTTTGCTTGGGGCAGGGGGTTGGACTTAATGAGCTCCAGAGGTATTTTCAAGCCCGAACCCTTGGGTGACTTTTTTTGTGAGTGAAGCCATGAGTCTTCCATGAGAAGATAATACTGTAGTAGCTTTTTCTCCATGGGTATTAGTCTTTGACTGAAATATGGGAGGAGGAATACCAAGCAAAAATGCAGCTACATTCACAGATTTCTTTGTGAGAAGTGCTTGATAGCAGGTTGAATGGAGGTCTTTTGTCACTTTTGTGTTTACCAATACAGTTGTAGCTTAAAGAAATTGTAAATGTCTCTGAAATTGTACAGTTTGGTACCAAGGCAAACTGGGAGCCTTCATGGATCCCAGTGCCAAGGAAAGGTGAGTTTTCCACTTAGTCCCCCTGAGCTAAAAAACTCAAGACAGACTTTGAATGTAGAAACTGAGCTAATAATATTGCTAGGTTTGAGAATCTCGGCAGTATAATATACATAAAGTTACATTAAACAATGCTAAATAAGAGTAGTGCTCCAAGTATGTGTTGGTAGTGCAGACAGAAGCCACCAGTGCGTATTTATTATTTGACTGTTTGTTGATGAGGTGCATTCAAACAAACTTTGTTATGAAGTCTTAAGTGTATATAGGTTTTTCTAGGTGCTGAACATCCCTCTCCATAACATTATTATATGATCTATTTATTGATAAGGTACAGGGCTGCTTTCATTTTTAATTTTTGCTCTTCAGAAACATTTTTTTCAAACATTTATACTGACCTGGAAGTAGGCTGGAAAACAATGCAGTCTGATTTTATATGATTCCTTTAGCTTTTATTTATATGGTGTAGCTCTAAGTATTACCTGTATATGTGGTAAAAAACATCAAAGCTTCATTAAACTTGGGGATCCTGTTACTTACTTGCAGTATGTAATGTTTTTGTGCGTGGCTTAAGTCTGTTGCAGTGCTTGTTACAAGTAAAGGTAGCCTAATTTTATGTTTCAAATATAATTTCAAAAACTAGAGTTACCTCTGTCATATGGGAGTCCAAAGTGGGAAGAAAGGAACATGGACTTTCATAGAAGATGTGTGTACTGATGGACCCATCTTTCTCTATTTGGTTTTGTTTGTTGTAGATGATCTCTCATGGAAGTTAAGTAACACATAAGCTTTATTTGGGGTGTTTCACTTGTTCCATTTTGACTTTTTTTTTTGCCTTTTTGTGCCAATAGATTTAGTAATCTTATTTCATAGATAACTTTTTCGTAAAGATATAAATTGGGAGAAGGAAATCTGGGATTGTAATTGTTGGCATGCTGATGTGCACGCAAACTTGTATCGCTTGAGGTCTTTTTTGAGTTGGCTGAGGATTATGCTCTGTCTGCAGATGTCAGTTAGTATAGCTTTCCAGAGGTGAATACAGATGATTTCAGAGGAAAATAACTGTCTCGTTATGTGGGAAGGAAGTGACTAGTACAGCTACCATCTGACATCCATGTTGTCTCATACCTCTCTTACAGAGTCTTCCTCTCATACATGTCCCTCCTTGCCAATGTACAACGTTAGTTTGTCTTACAGCTTTTGGCACCTGAACAAGGCCATCTGTGTCAGCTTGAGTGCACTGTGACGCTGCTACTAAAGGACTTGAACTTAAGGACTGTTGATTTACATGTTGTTGTGCTCTGTCTTGATTGTCAGTCAAAGGGAAGGCAGGCTAAAAGATTATTAGGGGGAACATGTGACCACGGAGAGATTAATTGATACACATATTTAATGACATGACTACAGTAAGTAATTTCAGGCATGCCTGGTGTGGGGTAAGGCTTGGAGATTATTAATTCCCACGAAGTTGTGATAACAGTTAGAAGGATCAAATCTGCATGGGGAAAATATTACGGAGAACCTCAGAAATTTATTCCTGTGTGAGGTGTTAGAGAATCTACTACTTAATAAAGAAGTCTTTCCTGACTGAAGTTTCTGGAGCTGAAAGAGGATGTGTTTGGGTTTTGGTTTGTTTGCTTTTAATCTCTGGCATACTTCTGTACTAGTTCAAGACCAAAGCTGTATTGCTTCATAGTTAAGTGCTTAGTTTGAGTTAGTCCCAGTTTGATTGCTGTTAGAGATTTCCACTATGCTTTTAATCTTTAACATGTCCTAAAGTTCTTAATGTTCACTAGTAGAGGGCACTGTGAAGGCTGTCTTAATAGACATTTTCCAAAATATGGTGTTCACCAGAATTCAGAAAATAGTGGCAAGTAGCTGCTATGAATGAGTAGATTGGAAATAAGTAAATTATGCTTTCCCTGCCCCCAGCCCCCAAGGGAAAAGAAGTTGGGATGATTATTTTTGAATGGAATAGTTTTGTATGGACAAAGCAAACTATTTGTAAGAATAAAAGAAATATTATAAGCAGCTTGTTTATGGGGCAGGGTACTGAGGACCACTTACCTGTTGAGTCTGTGTCTTTTCACTTGGTCAGACCTTTTTCAGAAACTGAATGAATGTGAGTCATGACTGCAGTTCTGTCACGTTATATGCAAGGCTTTGATCTTTTATCTAACTTATGCTAATTTCTTTGTGGTTTTTGATGTAAGATCAGTGCACATGTGTTGCAGGGTTCCATGGTGGTGGGTGCTTTCTGTGATGGGTTATTTTTGAGTATTCAAATAGTGCTCTTCTAATACAAATGTTATTTTGGAAAAAAAAAAAAAGAATGCAGGGGTTTAGCAGAGGGCACGGAACCGCAAAAACTCTACTTGAAAACTACAAATGCTATGTGACTATCGAGGAACTTTAGATGGGCCCAGGGTTAGCCTGCTTCTAGGCACAGCACTTGTAAAATGAGATTATGCACACCTGGTGGTAGTGCTGTCCCTGTTCTAAAGTGACGTTCGAGTCCTGAATGTATGGGTTTGGATTAATTTACCCAGAAATTACTCTTTAACATTGCAGCTTGATTACTTAAAAGGGTACTGATTACCAGGATACTAGTTCAGATGTCTGAGATTAGTTTGAGAATTTGAGATACAGATTGTTTTTTGATTAATGAAAGGATTGGAGAAAGAGAATTTAAGTTTGTTGATATGACGCAGGTATTACACTGTAGCCCTTGCTTTTTCTCTCATAAGGCAGAACATAAGTTAGGATAAAGTGGAGTAAACAATTATTTCGACTGATAATATGCTTCAAACCATAAAGCAAGACTTGCTTGCTTTCATCTGTGGAAGAAGGACTCCTGTTATGTCTGTTGTGGCAATGTATGACAGTGTCTATTTTTTGTTGTTGGAGAGCTGTTGTAATACTTTTCTCTCTTCACTTTGATTTTATTTATTTATTTTAATGGCCTGACAGGCATCTGGATGTTCAATCAGTTTTCTAAATTGAGAACAAATCCGGACAATGTTTTTCTTGGATACCTATCAAAAATGAGCTATCCTGTTTCCAATACTTAAGTGTCTTTCTCATCTGACATAATCTTTTGTATGTTTTATCATTTTAAATAGCAAGTGCTTGTGAAACTTTTTCCATAGCTGCTAAGCATCCCTTTTGATGGACATTTGATCAAATACAAACGCCTCATCTCTGGGAGCAAGAAAAATGCTTGTTTTTTTATGATTCACTTTACTTGAACTCAGTTGGACAATGGAGGACAATCATCAGCAAAGTTGGATTTATTGTTTTAAGAGCAACAGTATTGTATCTGTTACGAAATGAAGCTGTGGTGAATGTAAGGTTTAGTGAGATTTAATATTGTTACTACGTTGCACAATGCCATATACATGTAATTATAGTTTTCCTAGGTGGTGGTGTGGGTGCTGAACTTAGTTTTACAGCCATTTACAACCAGTTTAGGACCTTGTCTTTCAAGTGTATGGCAATGTGTAGTTAAATAGGTAATAGCAATAAAATGCCAGCTTTGTTGTTTGTGCTGCTTTGGTTCAAAAACAGCCTCTCAAGTTTTTCACTTTTGCTCCATTTCTCACTTAAACTACATCAGTAGTGCGGGTATCGAAGAGTCTTAGCAATGAATTATTTTATCTCCATCTATAAATGGAAAAGGACTAGCACAGAAGGAAAAAGTAAACATCCTTTTAGTACACTAGTGCTAAATTGGAGTGTGTTCTTCCTTGCTATAAACTACTGAGTTCATGGTTGGTGTGGTCAACAGGAAAAACTTGTTTCAGGCCTCCGGGCTACTACCTGATGACTGCTGTGAAGCTCTCCTGGGGTTTTCTTTTTTTCTTTTCTCTATTCCCCCTCACCCCCGCCCCCCTCCCTCACTCCCCCACTCTACCCCCCTGCCCTTCCTCTTAACATACACATCTCTCTAATTTACTCTCT
>JBAFWW010033766.1:0-12317 GCA_036873685.1 Agapornis canus | reverse complement strand
TTGTGAAATCACAGCTCCCCTTGCATGCAACAATGCGTTTTCCAGATGAATGTACGTTACTGCTGTGTTGATCAATCTCTGCTGGCTGAGCTGCTTTTCCTCTCAGAAAGAGATCTCTCTCAAAAGGGATCAAATACTTTCTTAGGCTCTTCACGTCTTCTAAAAACCACACAGCTAAAGTTCAATTTTGTCATTCATAACCCTTCAATAGTAAAGAAAATATTTCTTGTCTGGAGTCCATTGAAAGTTCATTAGGATATTTTATTTATGCAGGAACTGAGCCCAAGTGATTCTGGGTTACCACCAGCCTCCTCTACAAATGGTGAGAGTAAAACACGCTCTGCATCTTCTGAATTCAGCCCTAAAGGGACACCAGCAGTGCACGCTGAAGTAACTACCTTATAGTCATAACACTGGAGAAGTTCCATGTATAGAGCCCAAAGAAAACAGTAATTAGTACAACACTGATACAAAAAGTCCTCTATTTCACTTACAGCTTTATAGCTTGCATAAATCTTCAGTATTGATAAAGATGAGAACTTTGGACATCACACTTAACACTTTGATTATAAATGGTTTAATACTTCTTGCTGACATCAGGGTTTGGGACTTGCTAATACATGAACATGTAATGACTTCTGAAATCCACACAAGACTCCCTTGATTTTCATTAGAAAAAAAACAGCACTTGTCAAACTAAGTTATCTTTTTTTTGCAGTAACTTTCCCATTGAGCACATTGTTCCTACAAGTCAGAGAACTCACCCCTCTTTTCATCATACATCCCCCAAGCAACATTTAAAGTCCCTGAGAAAACTGCATTTATGCTTACAGACTTAACTGACTGGCTTTAGCTGCCTCTCAAGAAGTGAGGACCAAGGCACTTCAGCACATATTTAAATATGTCCAGCTAAAGCAGAAAAGTATTGACAGGATGGAACAACTGTGCATTGGCTGGGAAGTGATGATCTTAAGTGACCTAATGCATCAGTTTTCTTCTTTCTTAGAGCTATGAACTCACAAACACTTGAAAGCACATCATTCACAATCAAGTTACATGCAATCACAGTTGCAACTGACAGCCTAAGCAGCTGCTTACATTCAAGAGTGGAAAATTAAATTCATCACTTGTATAATACAAGGACAAAGAGAAGTGTGAGAAGGGGAGAGAAAACACATTGCCAATAATTTATTTCCCAAAATTGCTGCCTTTTTTTTGTTTTTCTCTAGCTTATTAAACAGTAACTGGCCAGGACAATAATTGAAATAAACAGAAGTGCTCAGGAAAGAAGAAAACAACAGCCAGCATTAAATTACAACACTTACATAAAGTCAGTAAGCAAGTGCCAGCACTGATGCCATTTATGAGAACTGCAGTGCCGAGATAAACTCAATGGGTTCTCATATTATCTTTTTGCCTAGCCTCAAAAGAGGTTATCGCTTCCCTCCATGTGGCAGCATTTAATTGATTCACAAAGAAGCAGCTATCTGGAACTGAAGCCAGACTTTCACTACTCTGAGGAAGACAACATGTTTGAAAAAAGCAGTACTGCTGCATCACAAGGCTTTTCCCAAGGGTGCCACAGAAAAAAAAAAAACCACTCATGCTTTCAGAATACAAGAAAACCACAACAGAAATGTTTTCTTTCACTTCTTTCCATTTAAAGACATGCTGAGCTCTCTTCTTGAGCATGAGCTAGTTCAACACTGCTTAAACTCTCCCTCCTCTCTTCCCAAGTTCTGTCCTTAACTACAACCACCACTCATGGGCTCCAGCATGAACCACAATGCAACTTATCTGAACCTGTCAGGTAGAGGAGGTTCACTGGCTAAGACTCAGAGCAGAGGTTTTGAATAGCACACAGCTCAGGAGAACCTGCTACAACTGCCCCACCTGTCACAGGCATGATGCAGAAGAACCAGGCCAGTTCTTGTTTGCCTACCATCAACTCTTCAAACTGAACTGAAGCCAGTTCTACACCTCTAAGCCATGATCTGGCAGTTGAAGGGAAATGCACTGCAGCGTCCGATAACACCACAGTCCTCAAAGGCACAGGCTGAAGCAAGTTTTTATTTCCAAAGACCTTCAGTCTCCATTATTTATTACTAGGAGAAGAAAATGTTGGCAAAAAGTATTTCCAGGGACCACAAGATTAGCTCATCTATGCAGATACAAACCACACAACTTTTTAGACTACTACAGCTTGGAAGATTAACGTTATACATAATGAAGAAACAGGAACATGGGTTAAGCAGAAAACATCAGAGGTCCTCAACAAATTACTACCTTGAGCACTGCCACTAACCCGGTTCTTCTTTCCTCAAACCTCCAGACTACCCAGAGCATGACTAATTCTTGGGTGTGATCTCTCAAGGGGGATGGACTGAAATGACAATTACCAATGCAGTTACAACAGTCCAAAGAACAGAAATACATCATTTTCTAGTGCTGATGAGATACTCAAGAGATAGGACAAAAAAGCAAATTGAAAAAAATTTCATTTTTCTTGAAGTTCTTCAACAGTCTCCTGATGGAATCCAAGGCCTAGACAGATGTCTACAATTACTGTTAATCAAGACCTGTAGCAATCTCTGTTGCATCTGGGTGTAATGCTGTATTAAGCCATTGTGTGTACAGTACACAGGGTGATAGCTAGTGACTAGTACAATATTCAGAAATGAGACACATGAAGCCCATAATTATAAACAGGAAATGAAAAGGATGACAGATAGAGAGTACAAAAAAGCATACAAAGATGAGGAAAGTAAAGAAGGATATAAAAGGAAAAATGTGTATCATTTATAAAAATACAACAGTAAAAAAGGTTTTTAAGTGCATATGAAAAAAAAGCCCACAACAGAAAATGCTGAATTCATTCTGTATTTATAGTGTACACCTTCATCATCTGTAGTATTTATTTAAATAAAACATTCTACATAATGGCAGCAGTCTGCAGTATGTCATAAAACAAGATTCACCCATGACAAACATTAGAGCTAGCTGTTTGAGAAGCAACTTACTTCCCTTCCTCTAGTATTTAAAAAAGGATAACAATTGAGAAACAGATGTATGGTGTTCATCCCGCATTGCTATTAAGATCAGAATCTTCACTACAAGCAAATGAGAAACTGAAACAGTAGTGACTTACCATGATCTGCAGTTTTTACATAACATGAGTTACAAGTTGTTTAAACCGGCCCAGCCCACATTACATTTGAGTTATGTGCATGAGCATATAACACACTGCTCTAACTGACATATGCTACACAATTAAGCAGGAGCCAAATGTGTTTCCTATTAAACAAATGTGGGTGGTCTCCTTCTCAAGCACTACTGTGTCAATGAATTTTCTAAAGCAGTATAGTGCTTAATTTCATTTCAGCAACCTTCTAAAGACATGTAGCTGTGTTTGACTCTTGCAGCAACGTGTATTAACATCGCCTACAACTAGTACAGTAGAGAAGTGGCCCCATCTTTACTGGGAGCAATATTATGACACAACAGAAACATCAATTATTCATTACCAATTTCTATTCTACATTATTAACTGCATCTTAAAAAGCATTGTGCCATCTGAAACAGAATATACATCGTTTACCATATAGCTAAAAATCAGACTTTACTGTAAGGTATTTTCAGGTAATACCTTTTTACCCATGTTATTTAAACAACAGCAATGTATTCTGGATGAAACAAATGTTAACTCATTTAACTGATGTTCCCTTGTTTTCATTTAGATTATTTTAAAAAAGAACTATTGATATTTTTACAAACTTCAGAAATCCCCTCTCAAGTTTTTCCAAAACAACATGCAACATCATCCTTTGTGCTATCAAGTTTCTTATAAATGTGAAATTCTCAATTTGGAAATCTGTTTTTTTCAAACTCATTGGTGGAGATTGCTATAAAATCTCAAAGAGAGCTAAACCTGTATTTTCGGTTGCACAAAGAAAATTACAACTGTGGATATCCTTATATCATATTTCACCAGAAAATGTCTACATTTTTAGTAGGGCTGAAGTAATGAGCTACTTAATGACATATAGTGTGTTTAAGTCATTTTGGTTTCTTGCCCAAAAAACTCTCCTCAATACCACTACCACCCCACAAGCAAATTTATACCACAAGTGAACATTTATATTTCCAAAGATAAACTTTCATCTCTCTTGCGGTAAACCTAATTCAGTATGTCAAGATTTTTTAATAAACATACATCTCTTCATTTTCAATACTTTCTGCATATTATACAAAATATTCTCTCTATTAAATGCAGATTTGGTTGGTATTTTCAAGAAAGGGAGGAATATTTCCACTGACAAACTTTAAGAAATTTGAAACAAAAGGAAAAATAAAATCCTTTATATTGGCTTGAGCTTTTCTAGCTATGATTGGCAAATGCAAGGCTGATGACATTAATTTTTTTCATTTAAGTTTAAAATAATACATCAAAGTATTAGTGCTTCCAGCAGAAGCAAACCACATTGGTAGGACAACCTCCTAACTTTGCTCCCATGCTAGCATTGCACCCAGGTTTTGTTAGATTTTATGCAACAACACTTCACTGGTAAACAGCTGAAAGCAAAGTAGCTATGGCACGGCAGACCTCTTCCCAGTACCTCACTGACAAATATGAGGGATCAAATCATGGCACAGCTGACCTCAAGAGGAGTTCTGCCATTGAAATGAACATGGCCATAATCTCATCGTCAAAAGTTATGAGGCATCCACATGCTCACTCACATCATAGTGGATTCATGAAAAGGTTACTGAAATCAAATTTCATTTCAACTTAGTTATTCACAGTGATGACATATTAAGTTATTACATGAAATCATCATTTCTGGACCAATATCATTACTATTAAATTTGCTGCATCACCAAGTTTACATGCATTTTCTTAATTTGTTGCCACAAGTTTTTTTGTCATTGCCAATAACCATTAACATTTAGGTATGCAAAAAAGTAAATTCTGGTCAGATTCACACAGAGTTTATTTTTTTCCAGACACATACACAACCCCCAGTATTTAAAGGACTAGCTTTCAAAAGAAAGCAACTCACTAGCCAACATGAAGAGATAAAGATATGTTTCAGATACCTGGATCCCAAACCTTCTGAACTGTGCTTACGACACCAAAGATACAGACACTGGTTTCTGTGCCCAGTCCATCATTCTGAGTTCTGCTGCTTCTGATCCACTGCTGTTACATTTCTGTCACTGCAGACCTTTTCCAACTGCAGGGATCACTTCTCTAATCCCATTTCTTCATGGTCAGAATGCCTCATATAAATGATATAATGCCTAGCTTGAGCATTCAGTCACATGTGCGCATTCCTTCCCCACACTCACATTTTCGAAAGCTTGTTCTTCCCACTCAGTTATAAACTCCCTCATTTGATTTGTGTGCACAGATTTAACTGATGGAGAACTTGCTTAAACATTGACGCAAGATTCATTTCCTCATGTTTGTAAAAACTATTGTCAAGCAAAATCTAAGTTTTAAAAACCACAATGGAACAAGGTCATTTACATTGAGATGAATAGATAAACAGGTTTTGGAGTTCATAATTACTTTGAATCATTATCTCCCTTAAGCATACACAATTAACATGTTTGAGTAGATACCTAAAGTGTTCTGTTTCAGGTAGGTAATGAGACAAAAATAGGCCTGATGCAGCAAATCAAAGGGGTTAAATCTGCCTATCTTTTTCTATTATTAGGAACAAAATCAGGTCAATATAACTGTATTTCCTCAGTTCCATTCAGTATAAAGAAAGTGCAGCAATCAACTATTCTTCTCAATTTTTTCCATCTAACTAACAAACACATTGCCTTAACAGAAGCATAAAAACATCAAATTCTTCAAACACCAGTCAAAGTAAGCTCTCTCTGGCTGTGTTCTTAAGCCTTAACTAGCATTTCAAATTGGCAATTGCATGCAAAACACTCCAGTATAACAAATCATTCCCACTCTACTAAATTGGTGACCTACATAAAATGCGACTATAAAGAATCTTCTAACAGTGAGATCTACTGCTATATTAAAAACTATTTCAGCTAGTGAAGTTGGTCATTTTTAGACTCTCTATTTCACACTAACATTTGAATACATTTTCACTTTACATGCACAGAAAAGGTATCCCATGAGAGCTGTAACACTTGTGCTAGACACCTTCACCTGTCTCCTTTACCAGACAATATTTACATCATAACATATGGAACACTTGGCTGTCTCCAGTGTATTCACACAGTAATCCTCTACCAGAGGTCACCATATCAAGGCAAGATTCCTATATCCAGATGATTCCTCACACAAAAACTAGTGACTACTATATTCTATATGTACAAGATGCGTACGTCCAAATTCTTCTTTTTACTAAAATCTAGTGGCTACACCTGCTATATTCCATACTCAAAAACACATGATTACTTTAAAATTGACAAAAAAATGAATCTTCAATATAAGAAGTATCTGTTCATTAATACCTCATAGCTTTAATAACCAAAAACCCCTGTACACAGGAGCAGACCAAAGAACATTAGCATCATATGCATTTCTGTTATGAATTCATAGATTTTATAATACTTAATCCCTGCTTTACAATAGATTGCAAGTTTCTTCTCAGTGTAAGCAAGTCTTCTGAAAAAATACATAAAAATGGGAAGCAAAATCTTAAGAGTCAAGACCTTACCGTTTTAGACACTTGAATATTTAAATTTGTGTAATTTGTTTCATTATTTGTTCCATTATCTGAGAAAGTATTATTTATCCCATTTTTACTACACTTGGTGCACTCACAGCTGCTAGTTGCAAAGAAATTCCAATTCAGATCACAAGAGTGAGGAATCTCTGGTGAATATCCACAAGAAAACAAATTAAACCAGCCCATTAGGACTCCTTCACAAATAAAGGCTAACAAAACATCTGTCTGACAACAATAATAAACACCCTGTTCTTCCATAACTTAGTTTAATTGTAAGCAGACAGTTTCTGCCTCATTAACAGAGGACAAATTCAAAGGTTTCAGCATCATACTCACAGCGAATTCCGTAAATCATGAGAGGATCAAGTTGCTTCTTCCCATGCTTCCCCTGGCCTGAGAGGTTGGAAATTGCCTGAATTTCCCGATGGAAGAGGTAATCAAGCAAAGTCAACGCCATCTTCTCAGCTGTACGGCAGTTCGTGCTGATGTGCAGCATATCAGCAGGCGTGATGGGGCAACGCACCCGCATCTCAGGGTTATTTTCATCTCCAAGCCATGTCCCATTGGGGTAATCCTCTAAAAACAGAGATTGTGCAAATTCTAATGTGGCACAGACTGAAACAGGCGAGTTCAAGTTACAGTCAGCATTTCTTAAGTTATCATGAGCAATTCCAGTTTTCTTCATAGTCTCCATGAGCCTCACTAAAATTTAGCATGACTAATAGGATCACAAGGTTGGCTACAGATACCCTCAAATTCCCACCAATGGTGATCAGAGTTGTTGCCAGTTGTTCTGGCCTACATGGTGCAATTAGTCAGATATCTAATTCGCTCTCATATTCATTTTAAAGTGTGTCTTACTAGAGGCCAGCAGCTGAAAGAACACACTCTACTCACAGCATTCTCATTCATCAAGTTAGTCATCCCCTAAAAATGAAGATTACTGCAACGCCATAATATTCTTAAAGTATAGCTAACTTCAGCAATCTAGAACCTTTGAACTACATTTTCCCCCAAAAGCATCAGATCAAAATGAGTCTAAGCCAGATGATAAATTTAAGAATTTCAATGATAATCAATAATGAGCAGTACCTTATTTAATGAGTTTAAAATAGTGTTTCAAGCAGTCATTCAAATGTAGCCAGAGATCCTGATCAAAACGATGGTCTGTCTTCAAATTTACTGGCCAGTAATTTATATTATTTCCTGAACAAAGAGTTTATAAAGGAACAGGCCCAGCATAAAGATAACACATTAATCACTAATCATCTGCCAAGTGCATCTTCTATTCAAGCACATGGTTACTAGCAGCAGGGTCATCCCCAACTTCTCTTGTGCATAAACATACACATTTATATACAAATAACTTTTCTAATTTCTGTCCCCCAAGCCTCTCAGTTTGGCAGGAAAAAGAACTATTCTTTTTAAGAAGACTACTAAGCCCTCCACTGAAATCAATTCTTGCATATAATGCCAAAAGTTGTTACCTTCCAGACTAACCAGAAACTAGAACTGGAGTTCGTAAGGATGACCCATCACTATGGAAGTGATGGATGCAACACAGGACCTGGGATGAGGCTCTCATTCCAGATAAAAACCAGAATTCCCAGTACAAATCTTGACAATGCTACAGGAACTGGATAGAACAACATTCCAGTCCTATTTCAATGCTCACTGATGCAGACCATTTGGACTTGATTTCTATGTTTGCTCAACTTTGTGGAGTAAAACAAAGCTTCCTGACAGGAGTCACTTGGTCCTCCCATTCTAGAGCTTTATTAAGTTTCATTTTTGTTTCACACACCTTCAGAATGATAAAAATGCAAAAAAAGTAATTCAACTACGTGATATATCTTCCAAGAAATGCCTTTAAAGTAGAGTTTCATGGTATATACAGAGTCACAAATCCTTCTTTTCCATAACCCTTCTAGTCACGAAATGGGGCGACAGAGTTCAGACAGATGAGCATATCCTTTGCACATTTAATATGACCTCCTGCAAGCAGCATCTTTATTTCTAAGTACTGGCACAGGTGAAGCAGCCTGCATTTCATCAGTGTACAAGCCAAAAGTATGTAATAAAACATAACATAAAAGCAACTAAAACACTGAAAAACACTTTTCAACATGACCTTTGGATTGAGTCACACCACATGTCAGATGTAAGTTTACTGCAAAGATTAAAAACAGTATGAAGCAAATGTTAGATTATGCAATCCTGATATCACTATAAATATCAGATTATCAACTACAATAATTTGTAAGGAAATATATTTATTGCTGCTGCACATGGCAGCTAGTCCCTCAAACTTTTCTGTTGAAATCAGAACTTAATGCTCTGTTCAGAATATATTTTTATACACTTGCAATTTTTAAATATGTATTTTATTTGAACCTTTTTATCCTGAACTATATAACAGGGCATACTGGCTGTTTTCTGCTCACAGTACCAGGTGCCATCTGAAAAATAAGGTGGTTTGGATTAATTATGACTTGTTTGGAATGCCACTGTGTCTGGCCTCACCACAAGTCTGGTTAACATTATCAGGGAAAACAACAGTCAGCTCCTGAAGTTAAATTGACTGTTTTATAAAAATCTGGGAAGAGCTGTCAAAGCAAAAGTATCTCGACATAAATGTGGCAGTTTGGCAAAGAAATTCTAGGAAGTCTGAGTAAATGATCCCATATCCTAGCAAAACCTTACTTCCTCCCAGTTCACAGCTACTATCAGATGTAAGAGCTATTACTACTTATGGACCACCTTTGACTTGCAGGCTTGTTTAACAAATGCTATTAACCCATACAAACTATAAAGATTCTTTTCAATTTGCTAAATAATAATTTTTTTCTCCCCTCCTCTTCACTGGCATGCAGTCCAGAACATACTGTTTCTGCCACATAAAACTGTTCTTTTATTGCTAACAGCCTGGAGAAAAAGACACTATCTTGTTATTCTGACCTATGAAGAGAAGCCCCACATTAAATCTCTTGTATTTTCCTCCTGTTGTAAAAGCTTCAACAGAAAGGGAATTTGCTTTATAACCATTTTGCATGAAGCAGAACTTACATGACTAAAGTTAATTGAGACTGTCTTGCTGCAGCTACTTGAGGGCACAAAAGCTAAACTATTCCTTAGCACATACAAGAATAATTCCTACCAGCCTGCCAACATACCTATCACTCTGCAAAGAGCAAGTATTATGAAAATGGCACACCAGAAACCTGGTGAAAAGAGGAAATACAGTGCTAGTTATGACTAAGGCAGAACTGCTCTGAACAACTGGTGCAGGAGAAAGACTGAGTAAGGCAAGAGACAGAAAGACTGAGAATTTGACGGAAGTTCTCTCTGAATAATTAAGTACATTAATACTATTGATTAAAGCTTCATCACTTTAAGTTTCATGCACTCAAAAAGCCTCATATGCTCAGTGAAATGGTTCTTTACATGTATTATCAGGTATTATACATTACATCTAGATAGAACCTAGATGAGTTGGGTTATTTAGGACATACATTGTAATAGACAGATACAGAATCAGAACTCTACTAGGCACTGCACAACCATACACAGACGCTCCTTTCTTAAACGCTATCAAAACACAACCATCATGTGAAGCACTGGGGAGGAAGAATGCAGTTGAAGAACACCCTTACAAACAATGAAGCATAATGCATATGCTCATCTGTAACTCAGTTAATCACACACCTTTCTTGTTTTGCCCTGAAGTATTTTTCTTTAATTAATTTTCCTAATGGCCTTGCTGCATTTTGAATGCGTTTTGAGTGCAATGTGGAAAGGTACTTCTTTGCCTTTCTTTACACCTAATATTATATAATTAGAGAAGTGGCTCTTGATCATTTGTACTTCTCCGTTACAAGTCCTGACATTTTTATCCAATTTCTTCTCTGTATGCAGAAACTCACTTCAATGATTAATGGTCTTTTTAAGGTCAGAAAAATTTGCCTTTATCTCCATTCTCCCAAATCCAGAAGTAGTCCACCTTTCAATGCTGTTTTCAAATCTTTTTGCTGTATTAAGTCCATTTCTTTTATCTCACCACACAGCTGATCATTCCTCTGTTTCAGTAGGGACATGAGAGGAGAGGTGGCTGGGCTGCTAAGCAAACAAGCCTTTCTATGGGAGCTTGAAGGGTAGTATCAAGAAAAACTATGTCAAGAGAACAAAAACTAGACAAGAGCTGCCACGGTGTTCAAACTCACTCTGGACATGTGTATGTTTTCCTGCCCAGGGGGATGACAGACACATGACTGTTACTCACATTTTTCCACTGGGATACACTCCCTATTCTGACATGTGAGCATTAACAGTAAGACAGAAGGAAAGCCAGGCTCTGCTCACTCAATAGGTGCTATTAGTCACTTCTTTAAGGTGTTTCCTTTTGTCTTCCCTTTATGAAAGACTTGAATTAACAAAAGGAAAGGTGTTTCATGTCAGAAAACACCAGATTTCTAATTTGGGGTTTGCCCAGTTTCTTGTTTATTGCCTATTTGTTGTGATTATCTTTACACAGTGGACCAGACTGTTAAATCCAAACATCACTGTGACAGATACCTGGAAGAAACTGTCCTTCATCTGTTTACTCACAGTACTTACAAAAATAAAACACATCCATTTCTGTAGTTCCCTCTGGCTTTAACAAGTCATTGAAGCTCTTGAAGTCCCATCATTCTCTTCACATCAGATACATACAGTGTTGTTTTCAGGTACAAAAACTTCCTATTTAAAAGTTCATTCTCACTGTTTGTATCTGGTCATAAGGAGTTTGGCAAGAAAAGCAAAGTGCAGCAAATCATCATATAACATGTGAGACCTGATCTTACTGTGAACTGGAAAATCTTGTGGATGGGTAAGTCCAGGCCACGTAAATATAGGTGCCTGGATTCACATTTGGAAAGCAAATCCTCAGCACAATTTAATACTACTATTGTAAAATGACTGTTTCGGATGCAAAGTTGAAGAGACAATATGTGACTAAACAATCTTCTTTGGAAAAATATCATTCATCCTTTAATTAACACACTTAATGTAGATCAGTTTTCCCTTCTCAAAAAAATACATATTTACATTTCAAGTTCTACATTTTTAGTCTTAAAATGAAGTAAAAGGAATGCAGAGAGAGCAGATATGATACAAAACTATCTTAATTTGTTCCAACATCATGTATCAAGTGCAAAGTTCACTGAACCAATTCCAAGTCAGGGGATCTTGCCATTTTATTTGTATCACTTAAAAACAGCTTTCATGGAGCTGTGTTCAAGAGCATTTCACATGCTTGGGATGTACTTGTACTAAGGACAGTGTGTTTCTTTCTTCATAATTTCGAAGTCTTGGGTTTGGCATAGATATTTTTAAAAATATCTGCTTTTAAAGCAACACAGTAATGCTGAATGGGACGTTCTCAGACCACAAAGATTAGAAGTCTGGCTTTTTTTTTTTTTCCCCATATTGAAAATAGGATAGTATCTCTATTGTGAAACTTTAAAAGGACAACACAACGTGCATTAATGTTTTAGGAACAGATGCTCCTCTTGTTTGTACAATAAATCACAGATTAAATACTTTAAATGCTACCATATACTGAATATATGTAAG
>JBAFWW010033757.1:0-31375 GCA_036873685.1 Agapornis canus | reverse complement strand
GCCTGTGGCAGGGGTTGGAACTGGATGGGCTTTAAGGTCCCTTCCAACCCAAACCCATCTGTGATACTGTGAAAATTCTGTCAATAGAAACTTGTTTATATCCTTTCACTGTGGATGGGGTTTCTTCTACATGGTGAATCCCCCATTTGACCCTCTTCTCAGAGGGGCACAGGTTTCTCTCAAGTCATTATTTTAAACAAGTAGTGCATTAATTACTCCATCAAAACGCCATGTTTCTTTTCCCTTTTGCTTTGCTCTCTTTGAACCCAAAATACCAGGAAGTTAAAAATTTTAACAGAAAGTGGATTATTTCTGCTTTAGAACATTTCATGTATCTGGAGTACTGTGTCCATTTTGGGGCTTCCCAGTGCAGGAAGGGCTCTAATGTAGTGAAGGAAATCCTAACAGAGAGCTACTGAGGTAGTCAAGTGCCTTGCCTACACAGCATGAGCTACAAGGAGAGGCTGAGGCATTAGGCTTGTCCTTAACTGGCATGCAAACCACTTAATTTGCAATGAAATTTTCCTGTCTTTTATTCTTAAGTTGTCATGAGGCACACAGGCATATGTTTTATGAAATATAAATGTTAAATCAAAGTAGTTGGCAAAGTGTTGATGTATTTCTCTTGCCTGAATGCTGTATTTTTTTCAAAGGAGAGGAAAAAGCTGACAGTACTTGGTGTGTCAAATAGAACACAAATGTCCGTACTGAGATGGAACTTTTCCGTGTGATAGCTATCAGTGTCTGCTTTAAAATGTTCATTAAAATGCATTTATTGCCGGTTGTGCATGTAATTGGGACTGGGAAAGTTGTTTCTCCTTAGATCAAATAAAGCTCTCAAGTTGACTGAATTTGCGCCTTCACAAGCAGAATTGGAGAGCTTTATATTTTTGGAAGTGTGGTTGTATAACGGTATGAAGCTAATGATTTCCTTAGTTTTGCCTAGCAAGTAACTTCAGTTGAAGTGGATGGAGTATATGGAGTAGAGGTTGAATCATGTCATAAATACATTCTGTCTCAGTTCTTCAGCCTCTATACTTCTATCTTGGCAGGGGTTTAATGGTTTAGATTGAAGAAATCTGCATCTTACAGTGGCAATTAGTTTGCAGCATTTCCTTTTCCTTAGGGATTTTTGTCAGGTAGTACAGTTCCAGAGAGGAAAGTGTAAGAATTAGCAGATTAAAAAAGGAGAGGGGGAATCTCTGGAGCACCGAAAGTAAGGGTCTTCCTTTTTTAGTTCTTTTTATGTGTGGGCAGAGTACTCTGAATACCCAAAGGTCTTTATAAGGGTTCTTTGAGGAGAGTTTTATTCTGAGAAGAAAGTCTGTGTTCAGGAGCAACTCACATCAAGCATTATATTGCATTAGAGGTCATTCTCAATGTGGATTAAATAGTCTGTATTTAAGGTATTGAAAGATACTGGTGGAAATCCTGAAGTGTAAGAGGAGATAGCAAAGGAAGAAACAAACGGAACAGAAATGGAAGAGGTATAGTATTGAGCAGCCTCAGTATCAACTACTTACTCTCTTCCTGTTTTTAAATAGGACATGTGAGGATACACTAATAAGCAGAATATAAAACCTTAATTCTAAGGCCTCCTAAACTTAATTATGGAACTGAGTTGATTGTAGTTATCTCGGGTTGAGAAGAGTTATATAAGAAGCAAAGGAGAGACAAGTTGTTTTAAATGAATACTCACGTTTCACTTGCAACTAATTAGTGCCTTTGTAAGTAGCTAATTAACTGAAATGTTTCACTCATGAGATCCAAATCCACGGAAAGAAGAAAACCTACTGGTTCTGACAGTCATGGAATGTGACTGGTTTGTCTTATATGTAGATACACAAATATTTTTTGCTTCCTTAAGTTAATTACAGAGCACTAGATCTATGAGTATAGGTGTTCAGAAATGAACTTCAGGGTTGTAGTTTCCACAGTGGAAGCTTTGCTGACTTCTTTTGTTTTATTGAAAGCCAGTTACTGGCACAGTTTGAATGCTGCTTGTGCAGAGTTCCAACAGAAACCTCTGTCTGCATCCTTACACATCGCAGTATTGAACTCTGGAATATTGGCCTTCTTTAGGCACAGGAGGTTGAGCACCTAGATTAATCCAGTATTTTAGTTTTATTTGATTATTTTTGGTCCTGTGACTTTCACGGTTTAAAAAGCTGAGACTCTGATGCTTAATTTGTGACTTGAAAAGTTGATAAAAACCTTGGGAATCCGGCAGGGAGTGGGAAGTCAAATACATGTGGGTGCTGGATTTACTAATTTGGTGAAACTCTCCCTACCTTGAAGGGTGTTTCATGCCGCAAGTCTTAAACTTTCTGTTGTTGGGAGTAGAAATCAGTGGTGGAAAAACAGGTATTTAACTTTGTCTAGGGAAATGGTAGTTTCCTCAGGGGAAAATAAAAAAAACCCAAAGCAACCATAATTGAATATTCTGATTCTTAAAATGCAGCATGACTGCAAACACGGAAGCTTTGAAACTTAAATGAGCTTCTGTGCTTAATTTTGTAAGGTATCTCAGGCTGCTTACCAGTGACTGACTTGAAGAATGGATTAAATGAAGCTCAGATTTCAGATCAACATGATGCTGTGTGAGGAGCTTGCTGTTAGGATCCCTAGGGTTAGCTTGTACAGTGGTGCCTTTGTTCTTTGGTCTGCAGGGATCCCCAGGTTATAGTGGTTTTAGGTAGACCTGAGAACTTGCTTCTGCTGAGCTGTTCACCAGTGAGGAATTGCTGAAGTTTGGCAAGCACTGATTTTAGTTAATTAGGAGCATCATATGAACTTTGTGACACTTTAAGTGAATATGTCATTTGTAGTGACATTAGACAGCCCTTGCTTCATAGGCATTGTTTTCCAATTTTATAACCCTGTAACCAAAAAGATAAGGTTAATGATGAAAAAACCATTTCAGTATGGTTGCCTAAAAGGATTATGTGTAGTTGTGACTAGGACATGACATACTTCATTCTGGTTCTCCTGTGATAATTGCAACCATATCCATTTTTAATTGCCGGTTTTGTCAATGAATGCTAGACAGTTTTCTCCATAGCAGTGTTTGTTCTTTGAACCAAATGAATACAGCTTGTGAATTTCTCAAGTGGGAAGATCTGCACAGTCCCAGGGGGTTCCTCTGGTTTGTGTAGCACACCTCAAAATACAAAATGTTTTTGGTGGATGAAGTGTAAATACTATACCTAGATAAAGCTGGATTTTGTAGTCCTTTAAAGTGACATTTAATTATTAGAGCTGACTGGCAAGAAAGGGATGCTTCAAAGATAGTACCTTGGTGACTGGCAGTGTAGAGACATTGGGACTGATGACTTCTGGGATGCCATAATTTACAGAAAGAATCAAATGAACAGTGAGCAGAAGAACTATGTAGAAATACATAAAAAGGTAAAAGTCTGACATAAGAGCTGTGTAGCCATGTTGAAGCTTAGCAGACACGTGGCTTGAAGTCATGTAACTTCGTCTTGTAAGGTAAGTAAATAGGCTTCATGTTGGAGACTGTGTTTCTGAAAACAAATGCATTCATTTTCTTGCTGCTCCAGGATCCAATTACTTTGAAACTCTTTGGCAGAGTTGTTTGCCATCTGGATTAATTTGTTCTTTGTCTTATGTTTTGTAGATTGAGATAAAAATGAAGAAGCCAGAGGCTCTAAGATGGGAGAAGCTGGAAGGCCAGGGAGATTCTCCTAAGTTAAAGCAATTTACACCAGGTTTGTTATCTGAAAGTTTAAATATTAAATGGTTTACATGTATTAAGTTACTTGCAGTTATTAATAATACTTTTTGTGTTAAATATTGTTAAAAAACAACTTTATATTTACAGTGAAAGTCCTAAGAGTCTTGTTTTTATTGCCAAGAACTGACAGAGAAGATCTGCAGGGCATTGCTAAACTTCAATATTAAATTTAGTCATAACTTCCATTAATCTGATGGATTGTTAAGGTTATATGTTTGTCATTAATTCCCTTGGTCTTACCTGTTTGGCTGTCTGTTTTGGTCACTGTTTTGCAGTTCTGTGCATTATTATGCCTCTACTGTTGCTTAAATTGTAGAATCATAGAATAGTTTGAGTTGGAAGGTACCTTAAAAATCAATTTCCAGCTCTCTGCCATGGGCAGGGACACTATCCACTAGACCAGGTTGCTCAAAGCCCTGTCCAGCCTGGCCTTGAACACTGCCAGGCACAGCTTCTCTGGGCAGCCTTTGCCAGTGCCTCACCACCCTTGTCCTTCAAACCAACCCAAAACTTGGCCAATATGAATTCAGTTTCTAAGGTCCTTTTATGGAATAATGGAGAACAACAGGCAGTAAAAACAAGTTATTCCTTGCAAATTTAAATCCTTTCTGTGTTCTTCTTGGGTTTCTCTCCTTTGGTAAAAGAATTAAGCTTAACATTTAAAAACTTCTAGTCTTTTTGTCTCTTCAGAATAAAGAACTCACTCAGCTAATAAGAAAACACAAAACCATGCATGTAACACTAAAGATTATGAAGGAAACAATACTGAAATATATGGAAGTCAGAAAACTGGCTAAATTCCAGGTCTCATGCTAACAAATGCAAAATAAATGTCAGCTTTACAGCACTCAGTCTGTGTAACAAACAGATTGCATGTAGAAGAGAATGATAATTACAGCTACCAGTCCTACACTGCACAGGTACAGCCAGTACATTTGGGTCCAGGCCTCAAGAAAAAAAAGCTGAAGCTTCAGCCATTATAGTGGCAGAAATAAAGTATATTTAAATTTTCACATGCACCTCTGAGCAAGGCTTTTTTTTTTTTTTTTTTTTCATTTATTATAAGAACTTACTTTTTAAAAAAATACAGCAGCTCAGCTTCCCAAATCCCATTACAAAACCATGGGGACACAGAGCCTAATTACCTGTGGAATTCTCACATGGGCATTAGCTGGCACCCAGTTTCTAATCCTGCAGAATCCTGCTTTGCTGGTCACGGGTTCCCACCACCCATTCCACTGCTGCCCTTTGAGCTCAGCAATTGATTTCTCTGGGATAATGCTTAGCTACAGCCTGCCACCTGACACAGGATGTACAGCGCACTACAGATGGCAGGAGTCAGTCTTAACCAGCAGGCTGCTGCAGCAGCAGCTGTGGAAAGCCAGCAGCACCATCCAAAGGAAGGTGTTACTGGCCTGCCAGTTCAGTCCTGTTCCAGAGAGCCAAATTGGCATTTGCCACGTTCTTCATCAGTGACTCACCTAGACAAGTGAGCATCTGTGAAAAAATAGAAACCTAGGGGAAAATCTGCCCATAAGGTCTAGTCGCAAAAAAGTACAGCACAAGAAACCAGTGGTCACAAATTCCCCAAATGTAATTTAAAACTTAGTGCTGTCTATCCTTTGAAATATGCCTTTAAAACAAAGTTATTATTTCAAAAGTTATGCTATTAAGTTACAAGTCCTACATCTGTTAATAACTAAAACATTTAATCAAATTAACTAAGCTACAATTCTGCCTACAGTTATGACAATATATAGTGAAAATCGTTTCTGAACTGAACATCATATAGCACTTTTGTTGTATTATTCCATATTGGACAACAATTACACATGAAAGAAGGAAAATGTATAATCAGCATGCTAGGCGCAGTATGCATTTAGAAAAGCAAAAATATATATATTATATCCAGAAGCAATGTTCATTCACTCTGAACTATCCTCAGGGAAAAACATTTTTGTGAGGAATGCTGTCATAACGTTTAGATATCCAGATTTTCCATGGGACTTTATTACTTTGTAGCAATTGTTAATGAATACCTATTTGGGATCACTGCACTTCTGCTTTAGGCTTCCGACTATCAGTGGTCAGAACTGTACTTTAATAGCGGAAGCCCAAGTTCTTTGGAGAGGCTGAAGAGAAGGAAGTGCCTCTGCAGACCCTTCAGGGCACCTTCAGTGCCACAACCTGCTCTCTCCAAGCACCTAAAGACACCTATGTACCCAAGTTAAATACCTTAAGTTAAAGAGTGAAGTACAGTCCAACTAATGGCATAAGTCTTCCATTTAAAAGGGAAGAAATATTTGTAAGGATTTATCTAATTGCAGGTACTTTGCTAAAAAAGCTGTCACTTACAAAAGGTTTTGTCCTGATAACTTCATTTTTATGTACTCTCCACCTTGATCATAGGAAAACTAGGCAGTAGATTGCCTTAAACCATTTCTAAGATAAGCCTAAAAAGTCAAGTCCTCCTTCCCAAAAACCTGAAGTAATTTTCACTTATAAACCCTTCAGTTTCTTTAGCCACTCTGCCACCATCCTGAGCCTTCAGAAGTACATATATGCATCTTTGGTTACCAGACATGCAATTTTCCACCACTCCTTCACAGGTCAGGCAGGTTGTTTTCAATTACAGATGGTATGTAACTAAGCTAGGACAGTATTTTCTATCCCCACTCAAGGATTACAATCTCATGGTCTCCACTTGTACTTGGGGATTAAGATACTGAATAAATTGATTGTTTTTCTGTGTACTTCCTACTTGGCTTTAATCTACTGCAGTCCCTACAGGCACTTAGCTCTGCAGCTCCATCAGGGGAGAGAGAAAAATCCGACACAAGTGACCATAAAGCTCCTGCTGGGAAAGTATTGTACAATCAAACAGCCATGTCTTTCAGATCCCTTTTCTCCAACTCATAACAGGATTATGTTTACTTTGTCTTGAAAGAGATTTCCCATGAACAGATGGAAAATATAAATGGCAGTCTTCTACAGAGGCTTCAGGTTGCAATGTGCTGTGATGTGAATTTACAGCACACTGGCTGTTCTGTACTAACTCCTTACAGGGACAGTAAACATTTAACACAAAACACAGAAATAAGCATATACCAAATAAGCTTTACTTCTCTCTCTATGTGTACTTGGTATGCACCCAGGTGTTGCAGCAGTTCAGAAGGACAGAGTAGCTAGAGTACTTGACATTCACACCTTATATAGGACTTAAAACTTTTAATTTTCTGAAGCTTAGCACACAATGAATTAAGTTCCTTTATTAGGAAGAAACATTTAATGTGCAAGAACACTTTATTTGAAACTCAAATATCTGGTGTCCTATTGGAAAGATTGCTTTGTCAGCTCTAGGTTTGATCAATTAGCAATTTCTCAAAGTAATTCTCACTTTGTTTTGGGAGTTTCACTATTCTTTCCTCTGCTGCTTGATCTCTTTTTACCCCTGCTCCTGGACCGAGAGGAACTCCGGCTTCTGCTCCTGCTGCGTGTTCGACTATGACTTCTGCTACGACTGCGGCCTCTCCTCTTTCTGCCTCGGCTGTGAGACCTCCTTCGTTCTCGGCTTCTTGACCTTCCTGATCGGCGCCTTCTCTTGTTTTTGCGGCGGCTCTTTTTCCTCTCAGATTCTCCATTTCTCCGGTAAGAATGATCTGGGCTGGGGCTGCCCCTTCTCCTTGAGCGGCTGTAATAGTCATCACGATGACTTGTCCTTTTTCTCCTTTCAGAGTTTTTAGACAACTGATTAGTCCGTTCAGGAGAAATACGTATGTCTCTATTGGCCTCCCAAAACTCATTGTTTGGATTTTTGAATACATGAAGAAAATTGCAGTGTTTCCCTCTTGGACACTTCTGCCTTTCAAATAAGCCTGCAACAGATTAGGGTTTGCTTTCTTTATGAACCAGACCTGTTAAATCCCTTTCTTCATTATGTGCCTACCAGACAGAAACTTAATAAACTGCATTTCATGTCCTCAAACAGAAAAACATGCATCTGAACTCCTGTCAATTTAATTCACACAAGATTAATTTTCAATAAGTACTTTCCTTGGAATTAACTTTTTAACAGCTATGAAGCTTTTAGCTTAAAACAATTTTCATAAATACTTCTACTACCTTAATCTAAGAATGGAAATATAGGTAAGTTGAATGTGAAAGTTACTGCTAAGAACTGATGGTTCAGAAACTGCTGTTGCTTTTCAAAAAGATAAATTGGTACTTCCTGTAGTTTCACTTTAAGATTATTATTTCCACAGCATAGATCCAAACCTTTTCCAGTTCAAGGCAAATCCACTAGAACAATTCAGACACACATGTGACAAGGCAGGAATATTCCCTTTCCTTCCTAGATCTGCATTCCCTCAAACCAGCATGTTTGTCTTCCAAACAGAAATGAACTACAACATTAGACAGATCTGAAAGCTACAGGCTAATTCCCTCTTTTTCACTTCCAGAAGTACACTTTCAGTAACACATTCTCAGATTGTGACTCACCACATATAGCAGTTTTCCACCTTGTCACAGGACAAAATTCACAATGAAGCTGTCGGCCTGCATACCATCGTCCACTGAAGAGAGCAAGAGCTGCCTGACAGTCCTTCTCCCTTTGATAAGTAAAAATGACAAATCATGTTATCATCCTACAATCACTTCAGATATTATTTACCAATTTTAGGCTCCCGTTACAGTATGAGAATGAATCAATTGGATTATACAGACTGTTTTTACTGAACTTTGGAGTTTACTTGTAAAACTTTGTAAGACTACGAGTACTTACGACTGATACTGGACATATACATTTCCTCGAAGGTGAGGCTCATAGTTGCAACTGACCTAAGAGGATGGAAACATAAAAGTTGGCACAACTCAAGGTTCATACTATACGGCAGCTTACACATGCTATGGATCCTGCTATTCCAATTTATCACAGCTCATCAATGTGAACTTATAAGTGATTCCTCTGAAAACTTAGTTTTTGCCAAAAACAAACCCAAAAAAATCTCAAACAAAACACCCCACAAAACAAACAAAACCCATCCTTCTGATTTATGTTTGATGGTTTCCAGCATTATGCTTTTGTTAACTCTGGGACCTCTGCTTCACTTAGTCTGCAAGACAGCCTGTACTAATTGTCTTGTACTTGTGTGGACCACCTCTACTCTGCAACAGCCAAATCCTGCTCTGAAAATGATCAGTAGTATCCTCATATGGAAATGTGTGATTTATTACAGTAAGGGAATCTTTAGAGCCATTTACCTTCATAGCATCCTCATGAGATGAGTTAGAAAAGCTGAAGTTGTTAGTTTTCATCACTGAACAGTTTTGAAACACCTTTTTTCATAATGATTTAGAATTCGAAGTATATCTAAAGGTCTCAAAAATACATTATTCAACTTCCAGAAAGCTTGTTGCTAGTTACAAAAGATTCAGAGGTGGGATGGCCCAAGCAGGCAAGAACCCAATTCTCCAGAGCAGAACAGTATACCCAGCTTCTTTTGCCCTGAGGCCTCTTCTAATATCAGCACCTAATGAGGCAAGTGGCTTCTTTCATCACTGAACCCTGACCAGCCCTCAGAGAACACCTCTCTGTGCATTGGATTTGGCAAGAGCTCAGACACGGGCACAAGCAGTTGAATAATTAAACAGTATGAAACAAGCAGTCAACCTCTAAGATAAACAATGTCAACACAAAACCCAGAATGGTTTTGCCATAGACATTTTTGGGTGGGAAAAGTAGTGTGGTTTGTCAGATCTGCCAGATTCTGAAGTAGCTTCCCAGAAAGAAGAGCAAGGCCACACTGGCAACGGAAGTCAGCTGTAAGATAGGGGTGTGCATAATCTGATTCCAAATGGTAGCAGAGACTCAGCTCACAGTTAAGACCCCTGCAGCCAACATGGAAATTCTGAGTATCTCTAATAAATGAAAGCACCCATGAGAATCATATTACAGTTGCACAATTGCTTCAGAAGCTGAGAAGTGCCGCGCTAAAAGCTCTTACCCCATTACTAGTTACAGAGACCCAAGAAGGTGCAACTTTGCATGGTTGCATATAACAACGATACAAAGTCAAGGATCTGAGTTCAATGGTGAGACAGCATTTCCACCCACGCTCCATCGGGAATCTATATCCCATCTTCTAGGTTGGAGCATAGCCTGCTAATATTCCATGAGTCAAAATGTGGAGAAGATGCTCCAAACCAGTGAAGGTTTTTTACCTACAAAGCTTATTATACAGCTATTGAAAATTCAGTTTTTCTACTTTCCTCTTTCTTGAAATGCTAATGCAATCTTAGTTCTGTCAGTAGATGGAAACAAAAGGAGAAAAGGCACTGCCTGCCTCCTGGTGACTGCAGGAAAACACTCAGGAATGGCAAGCAGCAAAGGACGCTGCACTAGACTTCACTGCAAGGAGATTTCACTATCCAAGCTGTGTATTTTGAGGCAACATGGGACTGTAAACACACATCATTCATCTCTGGAGTCTCCATATACAGGTCCCTCTTTTCCCCCCATAAGAAACCATAATATAAATGGGGAAAATTCAGTACAGAACGTTCAGTAAACCAAGCACACAAAGTAAGGATAGATGACAAATCTCGACACTATTTATGTAACTTACCTTTTTATAATTCCTCCTACCAAAATACCTACTACTGTTGCAATTCATTGTAATTTGATTTTATTTTATCCAACAAGTTCTAAAATTACATTGTTTGTGTTTATAGTCTAAATTCATTTTATATCCCCACTATTTCATTCCTCAGGCACAAATACAACAGCTCAGACATACTGTCTAACAGTCTTAGTGGACCCTCTGGGGCTTATCAAGGGCTAAGTAAAGCAGGGACTGTGAGGTAAGTGGGCTGTTGAGCAGTATGAGTAACTTGCAATATAAAAGCACAAGCTTTTATAACAGTCAGGGGAACAGGAGAGAAGATTTACCCAGAGTAAGACAATGCTCTATAACAGCATTGCCAAGTTTACAAGTGACATGAGAGATGTACAGTTTGCTGTAAGGAAACTGTATAGTTCTCTTGTGTACATGGGATTTAGCTAAGGCATGCTGGAGACAATTCCTGTTAAGGCTAGTAAAACACAGCTTAGGTGGTATATGTTAGATATTTAGCAAGCTATTACATTCAGATGCATACCTTGAATTGCACAACCTTCCCCACATTCTGAAACTCAGGGAGCACGTCCTCATAGAACTCCAGGAACTGCTGGTAAGTCTCCTCGTCACTATACTCAAGGCTTGCATCTGTGTCATAGTCATCTCTCCGGCACTGCTCCATGCCAAAAGTAATGAACATCCCCCGAACAAGTAGTGTCTTACTAGATGTTGGATAGTTATGCTTGCGAGAACACCTGGACATTTGTAGTGAAGAAAGGAAAGTGAAATGGCCATCACTGTGAGCCAAAGATTGAAACTTAAATCGCTTTCTGTTTCAAGTTACAATATTACAACAGAAAATCAGTTTGTGGAAGATTAACACACTTCAATTATTAAAACAATTATTTCAGAAGTAAGTTTACATATAACCTTAGTGCTTTCTGCCATGCATAAATACTTTCTTGCTTAAAAAAACACATCTGCAAAAGCTATAGGTACTAGTAACACAGTAAGAACTGAAGTTCTTTTAGGCTACTATGTTTAAACAATAATCCCCAATTCTGAAGGGCTTTATAGAAAGATTAGTGACAATCTTTTAAGACATTTTAAAGGAAGTCGTTACCCTTAATTTTACAAGTGGAACAACTTTTACTGAAGTTTTTCTTATCATACAGGGGTGGGGAGAAGAACTAAGGGAAGGAAGGCACATTTACACCTGAAATTGGGTAAGTACAAGATTGGTGTTTTTCCACTTCTAAAAAAAAAAAAAATGGATTCTTCTAAGTCTTACCTTAAAGTGCATCTTCTTGGCAGCCATGAAAGTATTAGACGCCCCTCACATGATAAAACACAGTTCTGCTCTACAGACCTTTAGCTTTAGTACTAACACAGATGTTAGCCCTCATGTTTATTTCACTGTGCTTTATGATCTCCATTTCAAACACTGCCCTGAGCAATTGGGTCATGCACTCTCCAACACATTCCTCCTTTTCAAGACATGATCAGAAAAAGTCAGACTAGTCTACTCTCTTTATCTAGCACTTGCAAAGCACAGACAAATTGGAGGAGGTCAGGTCTCAAAATGGGCAATTGCAAACTAGACTTCAGATCAGAAGTTTCTTTCTCCATCCAGTCAGTCAGAAATTGACTCTCACTTTCTGGTTGACACTTCTGACTTCAAAAAACTACCGACAAAAACAAAACTCCAAACCCAAAACTAAACCCAGAGACAATTAATTTGTTCTGTTTGAACAGAATCATAGCATAGAATAGAAGCTCACAGAATAATAGCAGCTCAAAGTATTATACCCAACCAATACTGTCTGTACACAAAATGAATACAGCTTTTGACAGAACACAGTCAGCCTCGAGGAAAATGAATTACCCAAAATTCAGTATTACTACAAAGTATTAGGATTTGAATTACTGGGGAAATTAATAATGGTGAACTCAGCCAGTTTTTACCTTCTTCAAGACATAGTGAGCTTTAACAAGATTCAGCAATTATTTTATTGATAATACTGGCTCTCAGTTTTTCACCACTGAGGCCCATTTCAGCTTCCAACTCATTCTTCCAGTTCTTGTCCTAGCTGTACCTTGGTCCTTCAACTTCTCATTAACACCAGAGGTTAAAACAACCAAAATATGGAGGAAGCTGGTATGTCAGGAGGAAAGAAGATGAAGGACAGGTAGCTGACGTGAATAACAGGTGAGACAAGAAAGGTGGAATATGGAATTTCTCAGTATTTACCAAGCCTGTTCACAGTTCAAAGCAAAACTGATTTTTATGCAATCCATCATTAATCCAAGGAGGTTACCTCCATTAAATATCACTGAAATACAAATACTATAAAGAATACAAAGAACTAAACATCGGAAAAGCAAAAATGCTGCCTGCAGTGAAATAGCTGGCCAAAGTTTTTAGGAATTCTGACACGTATTTCAGAATAAAGATGTATAAGAACATGGAGCTATTGCAGCAACTGCAGAGAAGGATCACACAGATGATCGGGGGGCTGGAGCACTTCCCGTATAAAGACAGGCTGAGAAAGTTGGGGCTGTTCAGCCTGGAGAAGTCTGCATGGAGACCTCATAGCAGCCTTCCAGTATCTGAAAGGAGCCTACAGGGATTCTCGGGAAGGACTATTCATTAAGGACTGTGTCAACAGAACAAGGGGTAATAGACTCAAACTAAAACTAGGGAAGTTCAGGTTAGGTACAAAGAAGAAGCTCTTTACTATGAGGATGGTAAGGCACTGGACCAGGTTGCCCAAGGAAGTGGTATCTCTGGCAGTGTTCAAGGCCAGGATGGACAGAGCCTTGGGAGACATGGTCTAGTGTGAGGCATCCCTATCAATGGCAGGCAGGTTGGAACTAGGTGATCTTAAGGTCCCTTCCAACCCTAACCATTCTATGATTCTATTCTATGACATTTGTGATTAGTCTCATATTTGGGTGGAAACACAGAATAAAATGCTGCATGTCTGGCATGTCTGAGCAAAAGCCAGATAGACAAAAAACAAACCTCATACCACAAACACCCTGGGGAAATCTTTGTTCATTTCAATACTTGTTCAGTCAGCTGTCTCCATGAATGACAAGGTTTTATCTCTAATGTGAATGGCTTTGAAGGCTACTCGCATTATCCATTCTTCAGCAGCTGCTGCCAAAACCACAGGGTTGCAAACTTATAATTAAATCCAGCTGCCACTACTGTGAGTTCAGTTATATCGAAGTCAGCAGCAATGCCTTGTGGTTGCTGGCAAGATTGTGTCTCAATTTCTAGACAATGTAATTAACTCTTTTGCCCCTTTTAGATGAAATAAACATCAGCATTGAAGAACGCTGTTAAATGACTGTAAAGTAGTATTTATATTGAAGTCTGTTGCAGTCATCACACCTGAGAAAACAAATTTCTAGGTGAATGATGGCTAAAAACAAATAGCTGTTTCCTTGAAAGCGCTGAGAGGACACCCAAGAAGACATGAGGCACAGGGTGGAAGGAATTCTGTGTAGAAAGGAGGTATAACAAGATACAAATTAACAGATCTTTTCTTCAACTTTAAAACACAAACTCTAAAATAAAGCAAACATCAATACCCAGCTTGAGAGAACTGCAGGCAAGGCCTGGAAAGGAACCAGAAAAGGAACAACAGGCCTTCCTTTAACAGTAAGATCATTTCTTAAAAGTCATTGTGTCTTAAATCAGACTTACAGATACAGCGTAAAGGGGTAGCTGCATATGCACAATTCTAGAAGTATAGCTTTTTCCTTCTACAGTCAAAAATTGTTCATATCCACATGTTAAAGTGTTTAGGCCAGCAAAAATAATTAGCAACCTAAATTTGACTCTCAGTCATAACCCCTGAAGTGCTGCTCAAGAAGCTTTCACTTCCTCACTTCTGTAAGAAATGTTGCAATGACAGTGCCTCAAGAACATTCCATGGGAGTAAAAGCAATCAGCAACAACGTGCTAGAGTAATGCTGCTGAAGTAGAAAGCGATAGTCAATCGAGCTGGCTTTGTAAAGAGTTCTCATTATTTGTACCTCTTTGGAAACACATGACAGTGCAATCACTTCCAAGGATGGGTAAGGTAACACAACCAAAGCCTGACCTATGACTCCAAGCACAAAAAGGTTAAAGAAAGGTGAGAGCTATCTGTTGAGATAAGAATGAGATGCATAGCAACAATCCCTGCTGGATATTCTGCCAATACCTAGGTTACCTAGGTAATCTCAATACAGGGGTTACCTACAGATCTACATAAAAACTGCATTAACTGAGTGCTGGGAAAAGTCTAGCCACAGTACCACAGGCTATTTAAACTCACCTTGACCTAATTGACTGTGATCTAGCTCAGATATCTCTGCCCTGCATTGAAGCAGACAGACTTAAAACCCAAACAAATTTGCCCATGGTCACAGAGACCTGTAGGAGTCATGAAATAGAATCCGCATGTTTCTAGAGACTCAAGGTCTGCTCACCTGCCTTTTGATAGGAAGGGGGGGAAACAAAATGTACCTGCAAGTATCTCTGTGCTATGTTCATCTTTTCTCTGGTTTACTATCACATTTCCTGAACCAACATCAAACAAATGCTAGTAGCCAGAAAGCAAGTTTTCTTCCATTACTTTTTCTAGCAAGGCAAAAAGTAAAGAGCTTTTGTACCAAACACAGTAAGAATGAATATGCTCTCAAGTGGTTATTCTTAGGTTCATTTACTTCTGACATATTTGTTTGCTGTTTCACTCCTGTCATCTGTCTACCTGTCGCTTTGTACTAATGGCTGTGAAGCCCAGACACTCAAAAGCATTTCAGCAAGATGGGCTGATTATTATATCCTGTCATATCTAGGCAAGAGCAGGCTTGATTTTTATATCAGTGTTTTACCATTCCCATAAAGTGAAAAACCTTTTATTCCTCCTAGCCTTTCAGTGGCTACTTAAAAGAGCTTTTTGATCTGCTCACCAATGCTGAAAGGTGTTACTATAGACGATGCTGGCAAAAACTAAGTGTGTGTCAAGAGGGAATTGAAGACAGGGGAATGGCCAAAGAATGGAAAGTCTGAAGGAAGCTATGATTTTTGGGTTGGTTTTTTTGAATCCTTCATAGGATCTTGCTTGCTAAAATAGAAACTGGAAATAATCCCCGAATCAACCATTATTGATCATTAGGGCAACTAATGCCATTAATCTAACTTTTTTCTTGAGATTATATACAGCTTGGACCTTTTGCAGTGTTTTGTGCATTATGTTTGTCTTTTGCAAGTCTCTGCATAGAAGAACTGCACAGTAGAACATTCAACTCAAATTTCCAGGAGTTTCTAATCAGCTCCAGCTCTGTGATATCTTATATTTAGGTCCAACATTTGATTTGTATTAATTTGTGACTATATATGTCTGTAATTTATTATTCAAATCACAGTCTCTTATAAGTGTCAGGATACCCATCAGTTGCCATCAAAGTGCAGAATACAGGTTAGACAGATTAGAGAAAGGTGTATTACCATGAGACCAAACCCAGAAGGCATTATTCAATAACAGCAGACAACTGTTTTGATAGAACTACATGTAGAGGTTGGAATTTTCATAGAAATGGATTTGTGTTTTGCCTTTTTTTATTATTATTTATTTATTTGGTTGGTTGGTTTGTTTGCTGGGTTTTTTGTTTGCCTGTTTAAATACTTACAATACTTTGGGTTTTTTTTTTGTTTGTTTGCTTGCTTTTTCTTTTAAAACATTTAAGAATCTAATGTGAAATTTATATGCTACATTAAGGCTTGGACGATGTGTGGGGAAGCAGAATTAACCGCTGTACATTTGTTTCTCAGGTTTTCAAGGCAATCAGATCACTGAAGTGCTGAAGGTCTTCAACTACCCAGTGAGCTCAGAACCTGCTAAAAGGTTACATCAGAGTTCACCATGGCTAAAATTTCACTGAAGTTGATAAACCAATTATGGTCTCTTCCCTCTTGCTTCTGCAAGGGCCAAAACCAGATCTGTAGATTTTGTGAGGCTTCACAGCTCCAATCTGAGGCAGAAACAGGCAGTGCTGACAGCAGCTTCCAAGGTCACACAAGCAGCACAGGAATGAATGCAGCAGTGACAGAAGAACACCAATTTAACCCTGACAACGCTTAAGCTGACAGAGGCTGATGATATACAGCATTACACTGAGAAATACAAAGGCTAAATTTGGTACAAACTCACCTGATGCCAGTATGCTACAGATAATATCAAGCAAGGTGAAAAAATGCATACTAAGAAGACTAACACCCTAGTAACAGAGGTATCTTAGTGAGAGAAAATTTGAAAATGTTATCTTGATTTTAGACTGAGCAGATTTCTAGATCTCCTTCTGGGTTAGCTTTCTTGCCTACAGGACCACTCCACGAGATAAACGTAGAACTCGCCATGCCATACAAATACGCATCTAGCAGTTTCAGCAAGAGCAAAGTTGGCTAGACAACTGAAGAAGGACTTTAAATCAAAAAAACCATTTAAAATAAGTTAAACAATGGGGATTTTTCAAATGCATCTTAAGTAGCAGAGCACACTTAGCACTAAATAAAACATCACCTGAAACAGGATTTGAAACAGTTTTAAAGGAACTGTAAAACCTTCAGTGTTGAAATGACATACAGAAAAGACAAATACTAGATTCTCAGGTCACTTCATCTAAATCAAGGGCTTCTGCATTTGTAATATGCCCTAATTATATTAAGGTTGTTTGAAGTCTAGAGTGCCTGCTATTTCATTGAACTAAAGCAATTTGCTTTAGAACTGGCTGAGATGTCTGCACTGTCTACTTCCTTAACAACATCAAGCATTAGTTCCTGGCTACAACCAGCCTGCCACATAAGATGACAGTAAAGCACCATCACATGCAACTGCCTTATGCTGCTCATCTCTCCTGTGTGGTTCACACATGACAAACAGAAAGGAAGCGTCATGGTCTACCCTATACTTCCGATAAGATGAAACATGTCAACACACCTTGTTAGCTGTGCTTGTTGTTTAAAAAACATTCACATTTTCAAATTTCACTACTTGGAAGGGTTTTGGATACTCTAGTACAACCACACCTATTACTTTGACAAGTGCTGAAAAAGACACTCATTACCACAGCCCCTAATGCAGGCACAAGCGGTTGTACAACTTTCAAGAGCACATACCAAACCAACAGGATGCTCTCAAGCTGTCAGAAGCTCACATGACACTAGTGCTTCTTTCCTGTAATACAAAGGACCAAAAGCATCTACACCTTCATATTTTCTGTCAGCCAGTGCTTCTTAAGCATAAAACCAGAAAAGTATGGTAGCCAAAGAAAAAGTTACAGGTCAGATGGGTCACTTTTTCTGGGAGCTGAAAAGAAGCAGAGAGAGAAGAGCAGGGCCCACTAGGAGTAGAGGATAATCACAAGGTTTCTTTCTACCAGAGAACAGGTATCTCCCTATCCTGAGCAGCCTAATCAGTCATCTCTGCTTCCCTTGCTATGACTGACTTGATAGCTCTTCACTAGCAAGACAAAGTCTTTTGGAGCAAAATAACTGTACTAAAACAGAAAAAAATTCCTGATAATCTTAAAGAGATTACCTACACTAATCTAGAGTAATCTGAATAAATTACCTTTGTGTGATCTTCCACCCTCCTATGGGCTAATGATAATGTTCATGTTAAAAATCTTGTCTTCGTTAAAACTGCATGGCCAAAATATGAATACAAAATTTCATAGCCAAAATACGAAAACAAAATGACAGAACCACTGGCAATAGTGAAAGCTTTTCTATCACCAACACTGCTTAAATACATTAACAACTAATCTACCCTCACAAATACTCAAACATTAGGTAATTCCACTGGGAAACAAAGATCCATGAAAACTATGGGTAAAAGACCCATGGGAGTTTTAAACTTCACATTTTAAGGGACCTACAAAGAATGAAAACTTGTAGTACTGTTTCATGGATATATACTGCCCTGTAAGGCTTACCTAGGTCTCCATCTCAAAGAAAATATGCCTCTCTAGATGAGATCAAAATGGCAGTCAGAACAATAACAAGAAGTCTTACCAAACGACTTTGCAGGAAAAAGTATTTCCCAGAGGAGAATTGAAGAAAACTTTCTCACAGTGAATGAGTATTTTGAGCTGCATCCATCCGAATGCCTGCCAGCCGACTCAATGGTTTCAAAACAAACAAACAAAACCCACAAAAAACCCTAACAAAACCAAACAAACAAAAAAACCCAATCCAAACCCTCAAAAAGCCCACAAAAAAACCCCACCCAAACAAAAAAAAACAAAATACAACCAAACCTTTAGGTAGTTCTGTAATTTAAACTCTGATCTACTTGAATAAGGAGATGCTGGCAGTTTTGTTTATATAGTTCAACATCTTAACAGCATGTGACCAGAGGTAAGGAAGAGATTGACAGCTAGTCAATGAACTGATTAATATCTCGCAAGCATTTCATTTTAGCTACCCATTCACTGTGCATTTTGCCTCTATATATACATTCTAATGCTATTACCTTATGCTTAATTACTTAGGAATCAAAGCACTTTACAAAGGAATGAGCTATCATTATCAACATTCCATATACAAAGAAATTGAGGCATAGCAGCATAACTTGCTAAAAGTTACCAAACTAATATCCAAGGTCAGTGGCAAGCAAAAGCAAAGCCCTTATCTCAAATATCAGGCAAGCACTGTATTCAGCAGCCTACACTACCTCTCAAGATGTAGTTTCCCAAGCACTCAATCTTTAGTCATCTACATCAGGCATTGTAAGAGAATTAATTTAAAATTCCACCTGCATTACAGCCAACACCACATTGTAAAACTGAAATATATTGACAATAATCTGTTAAACAGGGGAATACGGTGTTTAGCTTTCTTCAAATGATTAAGCTCAGATGACAAACATCCTGTCATTGTAAGATAACTTCCCTGACAAGTCTGTCTTGGTCAGTCCTTACCTACTTTTATCTGTCTTATGATAACACTCATCATCTCAGAGATGCTCAACTGCAGTTACTCTTTCCTAATTACGGTAGCCTCTTACAAAACCTTTGCAATGCTGATATTTTGTTTCAGTCATGAAATTCTAAAGCCTGTTCAGTTCTCATTCTTGCTTTTACTTGAATTATTAAAACCAGCAGGAGGCACCTGGTAAAACCTGTAATAACTTGAGGTTTGATTTTAAGAATCAAAACTAGCCCTTCATTTTAAATTGAACAACTTCATGTACACAAGGAGTAAATAAAGCTACTCTTGCTTGTAGAACGTGGCATGCTTTCACTAGCTGCATATCCAAGTACAAGTCTCAGGGCCAAATTAAACAAGTTGAATGAAGTTAATTTACTTTGATGTCCAGCTCAGCTGGCTAGCAGGCCTTTAACAAGATTACCAGCACAACTAATGAATAACAATGAAACCAGCACTGCAGCAGATTTGATTCTTGCCAGTGGGTTTTACCATTTCTCTTTTCTGTTACATGTATTTCCTCCCCTTCACTGGGCTCAAGAGAAATGGGAATCTCAACTCCCAAGCAAGTAAAGAAATATAGAAAGAAATACAGCTTGCAAGTTTACATTGTAATTGATGTAAGTCTATTATTACAAGACAAATTGCAGCAGACAATGTAAGAGACAGTTCAATCTGCTACTGAATCCTTGTAGTGGCTATATGAAGAACTCGACCATTTCACCAATAAATCTTTTTTTTAACTTTTTATTGCTGCTTGTGAGGGTAAAATAATAAAACTATGGAGTACAGTGTAGAACAATGCAGCAATACATTTCTAGTCACAATTACCTGAAGTTCATTACAGGACTCATAACACTGCTGCAGGCTGCTAAAGCACAATATGATAAAGTCATTAGATGCAATCATGCCATTTATGAATAATTACCTGAGCTGCTGATTGCTATGATGCAGTAGGCTGTTATAAGTCATGCTCAATGATCCATATCAAACTTTCTGCAAGACAGACCAGGACAAAGCATGTAGCAACTTGATTTGCAGGAGACTGGCCTACCTACTAACTTTATGCCAAATATAAAGGTGAGAAACAGAAAAAAAATTAGATTAGGAATGTATGCTCCCATTTACCTTTTAGAGTAACTGACTTTAATAATATTTTTTATAACAGTTTCTTGCCTATTGTCTGTGGATTTTAGTGCCCAGCAGGGAAATGAGAGCCACTCCACAAGTGAAAATTCAAAATTAGCTGTCATTACTGAATGACAAAAACAGAATAAAAATGAGCAAAGAGGTTTGAGATGGGAGCTATAAAATGGAATACATAGAACAATTTTCTCAAATAAGTGTATGTATAGTTAGGAAATGCTCATGATTCCTCCTCTGCCAAGAGATTAACAGGAGGCCACAACACCAAGACTGATGGAAACTAAGATTACAACCAAGGAATTGGTGGGCAGATGGGATGGGCAGCTTTCAGCCAGAAGTTTGTGGTCTCATATCCAGTTCGAGCCTCCCTTTCCCTGTAAAGCCCCCAAAAGGACTCTGAACGCTCCTACCAAAGAGTCAATTGTGGAATACAGTTGAGAGGTAGAAGTGTGCCTCTGTACCACAGTGCCCTCTGACAGATTCATACATCGTAGTATAATCTTTTCCACTAATATTTTATAGTCCATGTTCCAAGATTATAAACCACGGTTTTCCTGGCACCCACCTGTTCCTCAAAGCAAAAGATGCTGGCAGGAGAGATTCCTTTTCCTTTTGGGTTAAATATTGGAAATAAAACAGTTTATTTACAGTCAGGCTGCAAAGACAAGTGGGGGGGAGGAGGAGACAGACTAAACTGTCTATAAGCTCATGATATTATTGCTAAGTAATGCAGTCACATTAAATTCAAGCCGATTTACAAGAGCAATATTCCAACATCAGACAGAAAAACAGTCTATAGCTTCCGATTCCTCAGTACCTTTTATTTAGTTCTGCTTAGAACAAATACAATACAAACCTCACCAACATCTAGCTGGAGATGCCTGCAACAGTTAGGCCTTACACTTTAAAGTTACCTTGTTTTTGTTTTCGTCCATGAAAGTAGGTTTTTCCCTTCAGAATTTAAGAACTCACCCCTGCCAGACTGCAACAGCAGGAACTGTATAAACCTGAAAATTATGACTACTGAAATTCCATTCAAACCTCAGGAATCAACAGAAAGCAGACAAACCAGAAAAATAAAAATCCACCCAACTGCAAAAAGTAAGAATTTCAAGATACCTCACACTGATTTTAGTATCTGCAGTCACCAACCTGTGACATAGAGGCCACGCAATCTCATTTCAGTTTGAAAATCTGACCTGTGTTATCCACATGTCGCACCCACATAATCTGCCCCTTAGAAGTGCCTTAGTGCTGTAGGTATTAGCAAGAAACAGGAGACTAAAACTAGCAAAGACTGTTTAGAATTTCCTGAGACATTGTATTTGGCAAAAGCTTATTATACGGGCTCCTTAGAGATCCTGATCCTACTTACCTTGAACCAGCAGCTTTACTGTAAGTCAATAACAAAGTAACCTGTATTGGTGTCACTCTGGTTCATATCAAGTGACATACATAAGCTTGTTTCTATGGGCAGTAAAGAAAAACACAATTACACCATCTCCCTTAGAATGTGCTCAGCTGAACTCATGTCTGAAGGCAGATATTAGCACACTGGAGTCTGATGTGAGTAGATATTCCTTGTAAAGAGCTCTGCATTTTATTTGAATGCTTCTTTATAGTGAAAGATGCTATCTGTGACCAGGCATGAATAAATAAAATAAAATAAACAAACCATGAAACTGTTGCAACATTTGTTGACTTTTTACATTTCCCACTTAACCATGCCTGCTGCAACTCCAGCCACTTTATACCTGTACTGAAGAAGACTGCTACCCATACAGATGCAGCTGCTTTGGTGCAGTCAGCCCACACTATCACATAAGCCTTGGTGGAGCCCAGAGATCAGAATATGACAAAGATTATGAAACAAGCATGATAGAAGCCACATCAAGTACAGAGCTTAGCGTTTTAGCTCTTAAAGGAATCATTGTAAACAGTTATGCTCCTTCCAACTTCATGACAGATGAGGCAGGTAAGGATGTGAACATATGGGAATTTAAAAGTGAAAGCCTTGATTATTCAAAAATCCACCTTTTTTCAAAAGAAACACAATGTGCTTCAGTTGAAAAGGAAATTATCATTTTCCTAATACAAAAGAAGTCCTTTGTCCCAGTCACAGCTTACTCTGAAGGAATGACTTTTTCCTTCTCCCATAAGGAGCCAGATAGATGCAGTTTTGTAATTTTAGAGAGCTTTACACCATATGTGATCATCTTATTCCACGTAAATTACAAAACAGCCCATTGTGGGTTTATTAGATTATGAACCAGCATATGAGAGAAAGATTCCCACTAAGAGTGGGTGATAGTATAAGTTCATAGAATTTAGTGTATAATAAGCTAGAACACAGTTACTGAAATGAGAGATTGGTGCATGAGTTATTTCAAGAATACTAGGAAATATCTGCTAGTGATCTGCAAAATCAGCCTTCTTACAGATGCACCAAAAAAAAAAAAACAAACCATTAAAAAAAATACATTCAGTTCATTTGCTGCATTTTTTTTTTACCTGCTGTTCAAGCTGTTTTGACTCAAATTTATTCTTACAAAGATAAAAAGCAATGCAGAGAAACTTAGCAAGAGCATCATGAGAACATCCAAGTTCAGAAGCAATAGAAAGATATTCCACTGGATACCACTGCTGATATTCAATGGTATTATCCACTACAGAAACTCATCTGATATCAACCAAGTTAAATTTTCTTCTTGCTTTGTTAAAATTCAATACCAAACAAGGCAAATTCTAGAAAATAAGAGAATGACCAAATAACAAGTTAGAGTGCAAAGGCAACTTTCAGTCTATATTAATAAAATGTTCATGCTGTAACAAACATTGTTAAGCATGCTTTTTACCCAAGCACCAGATGCATTTGAGACACTTAGTTTGACTCACCATATTGGCAGCGAGGACCCTGAAATCCTGCAGGACACTGGCAAATCTGGGACCCTGCTTCCGAACACTTCCCTCCATTGAAACAAGTGCCAACAGTGCACAGCACTAGGACAAACAAATAGAATGAAATGAGGATGGGTGCATTATTGGTTTTGTGCCAAGGGTCTTCCAGAATTGCCTCTTCCTATCATAGTCCTGCTGTAACAGGAACTTCCAAACAAGAAGAAACCCAGCTTTTTATTTAATCAGAGAGGTTAGACTGCAGTAGAAATTATCATCATGGTTGGAGCTACCACATTGATATGAAGAAATCTAACTTTAAGTGAGAAATAAGACTACAATAATGCAGTTTAACCTGAGTATGCTTCAGAGGCCAAAGACAGTTTCTTAGGATGCAAAGCAATGCCTGAATCCAGTATTAAAGAAGACATGAACTGTCAGAGAATAATGCAGCAATAGTTAAGAAACACTGGTGTACTAAAAGATGTTATATATATATCCAAGGGAATTAAAATATTTCCTTTCTTTCAACCGAACATTATTTACTTACTATAAATTAAATTCAACATACGTGAGCCAAACTGGCAAAGAGTATCAAATATAAAAGAATAATTCAACCTCTTTTGTGCCTTGAAAGAATTCAAAGCAAGCCTGCACTGCTCTTTCTGGAAGAAAAGGACTTTTATATTGCTATTGGTGTTCAAATACTTAAAACTCCTTTACACCACAGATTAAAACAGAGATTGCAAACATCTCTTACAGACTTCTTACAACTAAACAGGTGCACACTAAATATGTAGATTCAGTCTGAAACTAACAGGAATACCTCTTAGACTTTTTAAAAAACAAAGAGACAAACATGAAAGCAAGCTTTCTGAGTGTATTCCTCGAGTTGGTACAAAGATTGAAGGATACAGAGGAACAGATGCTAACTTTCAAACAGAAAATACAATTACTGACAAAACAGAAAAAAAAACCCTAAACACCAAGTAGATTGCTATCTTCTACTCACTGTTAACAGTGGCTAAATTGCATCCTTATCATTATTTCAGAAAAACATCCAGTCATGATTAAAAATTACTGATAGGAACAGGTTCTCAGTTGGAGGACCCTAGTGTAGAAACACAATTGCTTCAATGGCAACAGCAGCAGTGAAAAAGCCAGAACCAGTTAAGACTCTTCAGTGAGTGCTACGTCCAAGAAACAAATGCCTTACAGCAGATTTCTTTGTATAATTTGGGTAACAGCAATAAATTTGGTTGGCCTGTCAAAGTCAGGCTGGCACAAAAATGCTGCAACAAATATAACAAAAAATTCAGTTTCCACTGTTTAGAGATACTTGGTACTTCTGCCTATGACAGCTTTTGTATTTTAAAATGAAGTTTTCTTACCCACCAACAGATTGCCTCCTTTGCACTGGAAATCCCAGTTACAAATAGCAAGAAACAAACTCTATCTGTCTAGAATTAAGTATAGGAAAGTAAGACCAAAGCATGTCACCTCTCTTTGTTTGTCAGGGTTTTGTCATCAACTTACAGTGCAAGCAGCCAGGTTCATTGTCATGTTGGACCCATCCAGGGCAGCACTTATACACAGTCTGACGCTCCAATCTGTACACCTGCTTGTAAATTGTGTAGTACCCAGACCTTTAAAGAGAGTAAGTTTAAGAGAACACTCGACTTCTATTCCAGCTATTTACATCTCATCAGGAATAAAATGTACTCATGTAATATTTACTACACCTTTTTTCAGCCCTTAACAGTAGTTGTTAAAAATGAAACAAAGAGGAAAACTCATCATGATAACATCCAATGCTCTATTATGTCATGGCCATATATTTTCTGATTAATTTGTATTCAGGTCAGTCAAAGGTGAATAATTCTGGTTTATAATCAATTTGGGGTTTAGTCATTGGGGGAGTCAGATCTAACATCAGTTCTAAGCCTGACAGAAATAGAAAGGTCAATTTTTCAAAGCATAACTTGACAGCTAGACTTGACCTGAAAAAGAGAGGAATATTTTCCAGTAATATATAGTTGTGATCTAAAGCTAGCCAAGAAGTTCAGGACACACCCAAAACAAAACAAAACAAAAAACTTGCATTTTCTACTCAGTAATAACAAAGTAAAATTTCAGCAGGACACCAACTATATACATAACTACATCACACATCTCTGATGAAGTATTTTACAACTTCCATCACAAAAAAAAATAAAGTTATAAAGAATTTTCATTAAGCTCAGTAACAGGATCAATTTATAATCATAGATAATGGACTACCTTCTCTCATAGTGGGTACACCACCTCCTCCTTGTGCAACCTTGTTTCCACATCTTCACCATTCGACTAAAGGCTTGGACACATGGCTGTGGGTGTCCTACCAGTGCCAGCTCAGACACTGGACAGACATTCGGCCTTGAGGGAAGGAAAGATATACTTTATTATTTCTAGCACAAAATTTAGAAGTCTAGAGAAATACACAAAAAAATGTTGTGTCTTACATTTAATAAAATTTGAATCTGGTTTTTAAATTGCTATTAAAAAAAAAAAATAGCTCTATGATTTTTTTTTCACCTTGACCTGATCAAACAGCCACCTTGCTAAAAATCCAGTATCAATAAACAACTGACAAATCATGATCCAATGACAGGTATTAATGAAGCCAAGACGTCATTAATGTATTGATTGTACAAGTCACGAGCACACACATGTCCTGCTGGCAATTTTTACATGAATGGCCCAGCTAGCAAAACACAACTGTATGCTGTTCCCAGAAAATGAGCTCAAGTGTTGAAGCACAATTTGACTGACAACCTAGCAGATGGTCTTTGCTGTCCTTCGAAAACACTGGTCTACAGCAACTCTTTCAGATAAGGTGCTGCCTGACAAAAGATGGTGCCTTGCAAGCTGAGGAGCAGATGACTGAGGCTAGGGAGCTTGAGAGGCTCTTCCTACACTAAGACACTGAAAGTCCCACCACTAGGTCTTGTACATGCAACAGCCCCTATTTCAGTTGACACGTGAGGCCAAGAATCAAAGCCTTGACAACTTGACCTCCAAAGCCCAAAGCTGCTGAATAGCTAAAATACATACACAGTGAAAATCCAGCACCTGCCTTATAAACGGTATGCAAACATACAGTGAAACTCAGGCTCCATACAAGTCAATGGAAAATATACACTGGATTCAAGGGTAGATGAGATTTATCTAATCTAAACTATTTGCTACAGCAAATTCATATTCTGTAAGAGCCCCTCTCTGCTATCAGCCCCCTCAGGAAAGCACATGTAATTTGTAACAGGAAGTGTGGTGTTCTCGGCTGATTATTACTAAAATAAGAAGACCAGAATAAAAGCTTTGCTTTGTAGGATGGCATGTAATCTTCCCTGCTACCTAGCCCTAGTTAGAAAAATAGTAGGATTTCAGGAGGCATGGAGGGTAAAAAAAAAAAATTAATTTACATGTTCATGGTTTTGCAAAGATTCTGCCAGCATTATTATGGTTTCTTTGCCATGCTGTAATTTAGGAAATGCAGTATGCCAGATAATAACTGCATAAAAGTTTAAAGGTCTACCTAAAGCTACCAAACATGGTACAGTTTGTTGTTATCTTTTAAGGCAGGAGCCTTCTGTAACAAAAATGGAAGTCAGTGATTTTTAGTAGGCTACAGATTGTTAACATAATTAAATCATGAATTCCCCAAGACAGCTTGTTCTAGTCAGTGAGGCTTTGCAAATTTAAGCACAGGGGGCTAAAAACACAGTCCTTGCATACCCACTCTGATAAATGGTAAACAACATTGAACAGTTGTGTCACAGTGACCAGGCAACAAGTCCTTCCCCAGACATGTGAGACCCCTCTTCAGGCCAGAAAGTATCAAAGAGCAATACACTGTTTCCTCTGTCAGTCATCAGAGGCATGAATATAAGCCTGTGCTGGAAGACAGGAGAGGCTTTTTTGCATTAATAAGAAAGAACTGTTCTGGCCCAACAGCTACCCGGCAGTTAAGGTTACCATTAGTTACACTGGATATTGTTAATAGCTCTTTCAAGCTTTGTGGTGTTTTATCTCAGAGGCCCAAAGTACTTTACACCTCCTTATTATGCCTGAACACCATGCAAGTTAGCCTTTCTAATAAAAAAAGTAAGTCTTTCACCTGCAGGTCTTCAGGTAGCTTAAATTAAGCCTGTGCAGCACAGAAAAAATATGGTAAGCATGGTCATTTTTACTGCTGAGCTAAATACTCAGAAGAAACCCTGCCTGCCCACATCAAGTCCACTCCACAATATTCCCAGAACCATGCAGAAGACACTCAGTATTTGCAGATGGCAGTAATGCAAATCATACACAGAATGAAAAACCCAGCCAGGTCTCCAAACGTAGCACATCTCTCCCCAGCTAAAGGTAATACCCAAGATACCCACCTCAACATAACAAGAACCTTCACCCAACAAGGACACTTAAGCAGAACACTTAATCAGAGAGGGGAAAAAAAAAAAAAAAACTTAAAAAATAAACAAACCACCCCTAAGGAATTCCATGTAGCCTACTTAAAATCAGTTACAAAAAGAAGGTTCACAACTATATACTCTGGTTGTCTTATCACACCAGCACAAAAAAAATTAGTACTAGAAAACATCCTGACTAAAGTTAATTTCTTAGAATCATGGAATGGTTTGGGTTGGAAGGGACCTTAAAGCTCATCCAGTTTCAATTCACTGCCATGAGTGGGGACACCTTCCACTAGACCAGGTTGCTTCAAGCACCATCCAACCTGGCCTTAAATATTGCCAGGGATGGAGCAACCACAGATTTTCTGAGCAACTCGTTCCAGTGCCTCACTGTCCTTACAGTTAAGAACTTCTTCCTAATACCTAATTTAAATTTACCCTCTTTCAGTTTAAAGACATTTCCCCTTATCGTATCCCTATATGCTTTTGTAAAAAGCCTCCTACCAGCATTCTTGTTACTTAAACATGAATGCCTATTTCTCCCAGGCTTTGGAGGAACTGCTCATCTATCATTCTAAAGCACACTTTCAGTGGACATCCCTCCCACATTGCTTCATATTCTGCCTCCTCCAACTAGTCCATTTTTATACTGTTCCTTATTTGCCATTCCTTGAGTTCGCCCTAACTGCAGCTGCCAAGACCGTGAAGCAAGACAGAAGACAGTAGCACTGTAGTTCCAAATAGCCTTAAATTCCTCCAGAAACCACCCTTGCTCCATGTTCCCATGTCATCTCCATTACCTAACAATTCTTCCCACCTGTCTCAGCCACCCCTTCCTCTCATATTTCGTCACCATTTAATGTATTGAGCTTAAGTTCAAAGCTATTGTTCTGAAACCATTCTTAGTGCAGTCTGCCATTTGTTTCACATCCAAAGGAAATCTTTGTACTCTCAAGATCTTGCCTGCTTTTTTTCCATTACGTCACTTGGTCTAATAAAACCCTTGCCTTACTTAGCAACCATGCCTCACTTAGCAGGCTTTTAAAAATGACTCTCCCTCTAGTGAATAGAACATCATGTACTGATAATTCATGCATATCTCCTTTTATTAGAATTGCTTAAAATTTTCCAGATAAAAGGTACATTCATATGCATTGCTCTTCCACAAATAAAAGAGAGAAGCTGACAATTGTTGCAATGACAACACTGAGCCCATCCTACAAATACTTACTCATGTGATACTGCTATGTTTCCAGGATTAACTATATTGACTTCTACGATATGGTTAATAGGAACAAATGACACTCAAAACAAGCCAGCAGCATAAAGTCATATATTTATTAAGATTTATTCAAAGTAAGCCATTCCTCCTAGATGCCCTTGGGATAATTTAAAGGCAGATATCAAAACCTCTGCTACACTATAATTAAATTGCAGCAATTGCATAACAGGTACTCCTCTGTTGGCAAAGCTGGGAAATAAAACATGCCCTCTCCAACAATTAGCCATCCTCACAACTCCCCCACACATTCAACACACCAGTTTTTAAGCCATCTGACTCACTGCTCTGACATGTTACCTATAAACTTAAGAACAGCTTCTTGAACAAGACTACAGCTATTGGAAACAGTTTTGTATTATGGCATTTTATTAATTGGAGGCCATCTAAGACTGATTTGAAATCTCAAGTGGATGTAAATGTATATTTAGAGGAAGAAATGCTTACCCCCATGCCCTTTGCATTCAGAAAACATTTCTTAATGGAAGCTTAAGTGTTAAAACAAGCAAAATACACAAATGCATATTATGTTCCATGATTTGATTGATATACCAGACCATAAAACCTTTTTATACTGATGCTCTCTGTTAGCCAAGACTAACATGAAGGCTATTATTAGCTTGTCAGTCTGACTCAGGCAAGCCAGAAAGCTCTCTCTTAATATTTGCATTAAGAGACTGCAGTTTAAACAAAGACACCCTACACAGCCCCAGCTCAAGACTCAAGATTCTAACGAACAGATAATTAGACCAACATGAAGCAGGAGCAGCCTTAGCTAATCATATGGCTGTGATCCCTATGAGCACAAGAGGAAAAGTTCAGAGAAAACTAAAAATATCTGCTGGCAGGATACAATTCATCCCTGTGCTTAGAATTTTAGGAGTTTGCATCTTCACACACACACCAAAAAAAAAAAAAAAAAATCAAAATAGCGCCCACAGAAGTTTATTAAACACAAAGATGGCAAACCTGGCTCAGCAAGTCTATGAGCCTCAAGTTATGAGGCTGAGGCAATTATTCAGGCAAAGGCTTGCTGCATGCCCACCCCTTGGCTTGCTCTCCTCACCAGCCATTTGCTGCCCATTCCAGTAAGCAGCCCACAAGCTGAGTAGATTCTGATCTCAACCACCCAGCACCTGGACATACAGAGAGCATCCTTGAAGTCCTCCAAATCACTGGCAACTGTAGTCATTTATCCTGACCTGCAGTCCTACATCTTCCACCTCCAGCTGTCACCACCAGTATCACCTCAACTGAGCTCCCCCAAGAGGTGATTGTAGCCTTCCCACTACGCATAGCAAGAAAATACACAATACAAACAGCCTGTCTATCATGTCCCAAGTGAGGCTGCTGGCAGTTTATCCTTTTCCATGATTCTGCAAGTTTGAGAAGGATATCAGTGTAGCTAGGTCTTTTACACGCACTCACCAGCGCATAAATGATTTTATATAGCAACAGATGACCTCTAATGAAGAAGTGTGCATGATTTTTGTATAACAAAGGAAAAGACAGTTACAGGTCCAGGCCATGTCGAGCAGAGAGGCAGCTTTCTGCACACACTCCCTGGCACATGTGGTCCAAAAGGGGCAAACAGAGGTGAGGAGATGGGAAGATAACTGAACACTCAAGAGATAGACAGGGAACAGCTCACCATTTCAAGAAATCCTTCATGTTTCTGTGATGGGGGTATTTTGTTATTCCGCTTAGCATGGGTCTAACACTTGGCTCTCTGACAAAGTAAATCTCTCATTCAATCCACCTTTTTCCAGCTCAAATCAAGAGGCTAAAGGTAGGTAGATTTAATAGGAGACAGAGAGAGCAAACACACATCAAGATATCCCCAAAAGTTTATTTCAATAATGCAAACTTTAAATCAAAACATTAATGTATAAAAGCAAGCAAGCATGATTTGGCTATCCGATTTTAGGTCTTTCCACAGAGACTAAGTGAATGACACCACTTTCTAAGATAAGCCAGAAGGCTGTTAACATCTTCCTAAAAATTACATGCTGTACCCTGCACTGCCTCAGCTGAAGAATCTGCAGCATGAACACTGTCGATCTTACCATGAAACAGTCAATAGATGAAATCTGTCATAAGTGACTTGCCAGAATTCTGTATTTTCAAAACACTAATTGGTCAGTGCTCCTTTCCTTTATGCCATTATTAATAGCTTAGAAAAGCACAGTCAGGTTCAAACTTAAACAGGAGAGGTTTAGATTGGATCTAAGGAAGAAATTCTTT
>JBAFWW010033753.1:0-11125 GCA_036873685.1 Agapornis canus | reverse complement strand
TCCCCTGTTTAAGTTTTAACCCATTACCCCTTGTCCTGTCACTACAGTCCCTAATAAAGAGTACCTCCACAGCATCCCTATAGCCCCCCTTCAGATACCGGAAGGCTGCTATGAGGTCTTCACGCAGCCTTCCCTTCTCCAGGATGAACAGCCCCAACTTTCTCAACCTGTCTTCATATGGGAGGTGTATCAGAGAAAAAAATAAGATAATCCAAATAACCATGTCTCCTGTGTCAATGTAAAGCTTATATCCTGACAAGACTTTCCATGCTGCTGCAGAGTGTTAGACAATTCAGGTTTGTTCCTAACAGCTGTACAGATACTCCATCAGGGGGAGGAGTACAGTAAGAGGGGGATTTGCCTTTTGTATTCTTCCTTTTTTCTGTATTCATATCATAGAAAGGAAGGAATGAGTAGATAGAATGTTCTTTTCAGGGCTCATGGTGTTTACACCAGCACAGTCCTTTTTCCTTGACCCAGGCTTGCTAAACCAAGTGTTGAACTGTTTTGAATTTCTGTTTTTATTGAACAAAAGGTGCTGCTTTACTCTCATGAGTTAAGAATAAATGTTGGAATTAGATTGTGGTTTACTAAATATCAGAGCTAGTTGTTAGTCTGTTAATGCAGCAAAATAGCTAATCATTGACACAGTGCAGAACTCTTAATGAAGACATTATTTAGACCTAAATTGGATTTCTGTATTTTATTAGGCCTATCTTATTAAATTTATAATAAACAAATTTGTGATACTGGTTACTATGTGGCTTATTGGGTATTCATGTTGATGTGGCCAAGATGGAAGTCTCCAAGAATTTTTTCATATTATGGAAGAATTTTATTGTTGCTTCAGGCATATCAGAAGTGATAAATTACTTGACAGCCCCTGCTCAATTGTTCTTTTATGGACATCCTTTTTTACCAGTACATTTCTGTAAAAAACTGATGTTTCAAAGCTTTCGCATACTTCTTACCCCTTTTTTTGATTGAAGTCTCAGTTGCATTACTCTTCTAAAGCTTTTGCTTTATTTTTATTTAGTACTGGGCACACATTGGTCCTTGTAATATGCATACAAATAGTTGTCAAATGGCGAAGGTTTTTATATCAATTAGGAAACTAACTTTACAAGTGTACTTTAAAAATTTTACTGGTGCGTTTTTGTGTGTTTTATTGGCGCAAATTTGTGTGATCTTTAATTACAGGTTGATGCAACAGAGAGTGAACCAAAGAGTTTTATCTTTATGAGTGAAGATGCATTGACAAATCCTGACAAGCTCTTGGTGCTGATTCATGGTAATGGTGTTGTCAGAGCAGGCCAGTGGGCCAGGAGGCTTATAATTAACAAAGACCTGGACAGTGGCACGCAGATGCCATATATAAAGAGAGCCGCTGAGGTAAGTGAAATTACATGTGTGTATGGTTGTGTGTTCATACACATATGTGCATGTCTTCCTGTATGTGAAGAGCTCTAGATCTGCAATGTTTTAATCTGTGGATCAGGGTTCGGTATTTCTCTATATAACCATTTTATTTATGATGGGAATGCTTGTTTGGTTTCTTTCAGGACCTTGTTCTAAAGGAACCAAGTTTCTTTATTACATTAAAAAAAAAAACAAAACCTAAATTTAGTTGTGTGTCATGTTGGTGGGGTGGTGCTGCCATGTACTTTAATATGGCAGCTAACATGACAAGAGCCCTTAGCAGGTGATGAGATGCAATAGAAAGTACTACAGAAATTTGTTATGATTTGAAGTGTTTTCTTTTACATTTCATTAAATTTGTACGTATTCTCACTCAACGTCTGTTGTAATCTCATGATAACATGAGCTTTCATGATAACAGCAGGCTTTTTTGCTAGGCTTGTACTGAATTTATTAGAGGCACAGTCTTTTTCAGTTTTGCACTGAATACTGATTCACCTATCAATACTTGACAGTAAAAAACATTTACATTTTATGGACACTATTTTGTTACATTTACATCTGTGTGAGTGACTGCATGATTTGTGTAACGTGTTTTAACACTGGAACTTTGTAGGTTCAATTCATCTCTTGCATTGTGGTACCTAAATGAAACTTAATGCAGTAAACATAAGAAAATCTTATTTAAAACTCATTATTTCTATTACATTTACCAAGTTAAGCTAATGTTCTGCTCTACATATCAGTGCTGTCACTGATTGTTACACATTTTGCAAAATGAAGTTTAATTCTTTGCAGTTGACTTTAAAGTATTCAGTATAGAAAATGGTTCTCTTCAAACATGTTTTTTTTTTAATATAGCAAAGAAAATAAAAATATTCAAACATTAAACCATTAAAATATTTTTGTTTGCTATGGTCCGCTAACAAAGCACCAGACTACACTTTGTGTGAAAAAGAAACCTAGTCTTGTGAAAGTGATGCTTGCCTTCTTCTAATACAAAGGTTTTGTTCATTTTAAATTAATACTGGGAGGCAGAAAAAAAAAATACTTTAGGTTTATTGAGTGTAATATGTGTGTATGGTAGATCCAGAGTAGAAGATTAACTCCTAGAGTGCAAACTTCAGAGGTTTTCTCAAGAAACCGAAGAGCAGTTGCTACTTAAATCCTTATACCAATGCTTATATGCTTGCATTTTCATTATTTCCTAGAGATGCTGCTGTTTTGGCTAACATGAGAGGTTGAGTATTTAAAACTGGGATCCCGGACTTAAGAGATATTCTTTAAAGGAGTGTTTCTAGTAGAGGCAAGTTACAGGTCATATTCCTGTTTTGTTATATATTTTATGCAGTGATTGTGCCAGAGTGACAAAGTTCAGACCTCTGTTCCCTAAAATGGCTGTTATACTTAAAACCAGGTTATATATTTCTGCATTTGAATACTTGTCTATTTATTAAAATAAAAAACCCAAAGGAAAAAACCTCAATGAGTTTGATCACAAAATATGTTTTAATAAATTTAATCATTCAGTCTCATTGGGACCTCAGACTTTGTGTTCTTATGATTTTACTTCCTTCTCTCTTATAATGTGGTTTTTAAATTCATAGTTCTTTTTAGTTGAATAATTCCAGCTACTGTAAAATGCACTATCACTTTTTGTGCATCTTAAAATTCTGGTAAATGCGTTACATGTTGAGAACACCTATTATTTGCAATGATTTTTTTTCATTCAAAATGAAGATGAGATCATATTAAGTTGTAGTATATTAAATACATTCCTGTTTTTTGTATACTGTAATGGGAATTAGATGTATATCTGGTTAGACAAGGCAGTATTTTATGGATGTCGAACCTGACTGAAGGTATTTGGAATCGTTATGACTAAAAAGAGAATACAGATAGTTACACACTGATATTATGTCTACTTCATGTGCAAATCATATAAATTGCTTTTCCAAATGCAGGAAATTACAGTAGAGTGAGTAAAAGGACTCCAATTTTAGTTAATAAAAATTGCATCCTTTTTTAGGTTTTCTGGCATTCAGTCTTTTAGTTGATTTAGGCACTTCTGTCTGGTATGAAATGAAAATAACTTGCCTAAACAATAAATGGCCTGAATGAAAATTGTGATGTCTCCGCATGCAACGTTGCCAGTTTGAAGTTAAGGAATTACTTTCCTTGATCTTCCAGTGTTTTTTCTAAGAACAGGTCCTATCATTGAATGAAACCAGCAGACCTTTTCAAAGCATAAGATTACAGTGCTGATGACAAGAGAATATGGATTTTTTTCTTCTTGACAGACTGTCTAGGATTTGAAAATTCCACTGATCTGTTCTGAGTGTGAAACACATACAGGTAGCTTAAGAGACTAGGTTTTAATTTTTAAAAAACAAAAGAAAAAAAAGAAAATGCCAAAGTGGTGCTTAAATGTCTGTTGTGCAGGAACTAGTCCAGAAATATCACCTCTTATTTCCTTTAAACAAAACTTGACAAACAATCAAACAAAAGGTAAGGTAGCTCAAAGTCATATCTTTTTCCCTATTGCTTTTTTCTCTGGAGAGTTATGAGACTACCACAAGCAAGTTTCAGTTCCCTTCTTGTGAAAACTGAAAACAGGGGTGTAAAAGCTGGAATTATCAGTGGGCAGTGCATTGAGCAGGATGAACTGATACTGCTCTCCTAACAAGAAGTTAAGGGAAGAAAATGAATTATTTCTATCTGGTACAGCACTTTCTAAAGAAAAAACAAACAAACAAAAAACAGAAACAAAAACAAACAAAAAAACCCCCCAAAACAGAACAAATATAACCTTTTCTCTTAAAGCATGTTTGAAGTAAGGGAACAGTGCAAAGGCTTAAAATTTACCATGCTTCTTAGTGGCTTGGGGCTGATACACGTTGGAGAGAAAAGATCCAAGGAGAAACATCCCTATGGGAGTTTGAGTAGCTAGAAATGTGTTTTTTCTTTTCATCTAGGTGGTTCGGCTAGATAACACTGCTCCTTCTGTCTTTTATATCAAACTCTGTTGTGTAGATTCAATCTTTTGTGTAATAGGTTTCGGAGTAGTTCACAAGGTTCTATGTGAAGAGGTAAGGTTAATGTGTTAATTCAGGAATTCAAATCTGATAATATAAAAGATTTTGAAATATGAAAGAAGAGAACACACAAGCAACTAGATAGAGAACAGATTGTAGGACAAAGAGGAGGGAGAAAAGTGTATACAATGTGAGAGACAGATATGTGTAAATACGTTAAAACACAGTAGGAAAAGATGTATTTTAGAAAAACAAGTATAAAAAGGCAAATGTGATAAAGCAGTAAGAATAACAAAAGCTTAATTAAAATAAAACAAATACATATTATAAAGATACTTGACACCAAAAAAGACAGCAATTTGGTATGGAAAGAGTACAAAATGGTACAAAGTATGGTATGAAATAAATATGCACAGGTTTGTTGTTTTGTTCAGGAAGAACTTACCTGTTGAAAAGTTTCTGCAGATTTTTGACAGAAGCAGTCATCTGATGTGTGAGAGACTGAAGTTCAAGTTCCTTCTTTGGGAATGTGGGACTTACAAGTATAATACAGCACTGAAGCTATTCCACTTTTTATTAATAAATAAATGAAAATTATATTAAAAAAATCAGTGCAAATGAGAAGAGGAATTTTAATGTATCTCTTCTACATTTTGCATAAATGTCTCGTTCACTGTAAATCTGCTGTCTGGAGTCAGGCTCTTAAATCAGTTATTATGACTGAGATAGTTATTATTTAATCATGTATATACATTGACTCAAGGAGCACCAGGAGATGGTGTGGGATAGAGGTGAATTCTTTAAATCAGCAGTGAGGGCATTTACATAGGGTGTCAGGAATTAAGGATTTACATTCCTGGTTTCCTTTAGGCAGTTCAGGGTCTCCTAGGTTCCCTTATGAGGACCTTGGTCACTTTAAGAGGAGGCTTGGAGGAGGTATACTGCTGTGCTTCATTGTTGAGTGATAACAACATGGATGGTAATCTAAATGTTGCTCCAGGAGATGTACTGGTGATATAAGGAAGCAAGCAAGAAGGTGTACAGAAGTTGGCTCCTTCTCCATGGAATAGCACTCCATGTAATAGCATTCCTTACCTAGTGGCTGGAGAAGGGGGTTCTGTGCTTTAAAGTCTGCTGAGTGTTAGAGCAAGGAAAAGCTGAAATTGACTTACTTATGTAAGGAAGTTTGTTTCTTGGGGAAATGGGAGCTCAGCTCAGAAGTTTGGACATTGAGAAGAATTTTGAAGTAGTCTTATCTTTGATACCTTTTCTCTAGGGAATAAAAAGGATATCGGTTTACTGCACAAGTACAAAGAAACTGTTGGATGTTTGGAAATGTTTGGAAATCCAGTTCATTTTCTACCTAAATTAGCTGTGGTCCCAAGGATACTAATAAAATTTAACCACAGTAACTGTCAATTATTTGATTTTTCTAAAATAATAATTACTATTTTTTTAAATAAACATGCAATAATTGTTGTCTGGTTTTGAGTTCATCACACTATAATATAGCTTAGATATTGCTATTTCATGGAGAATCAGTATTTGACATAGGGGTAACAGCACCAGAAAATGAGCTTCTTCAAAGAATTTAATGGTATTTTCAGAAGAAATGCAGCACCCAAAAATCTGACTTTCCACAAACAAACAAAAAAAGAAGGTTTGCATGAGGTGAGTATCCACTGCAGAAATATTTCTTTAATGGCTGATAAAAACACAGTTTTCAGCTTCATGTTTCTGTTGTGGTAATCCTACTCATTTTATTCATTTTCTTAACAATTTCTAGTCTTAAGAATATTTTTGGTAAGAATATTGGGTTTATTTAATTGTATTAATATTATTAATTTGTATAAAATTATCAGGTGGGTAATATTTACTGAGAATTAGTGAGGGTAGTTACTTTCTTCAGCATACGATGTCATTAGTTTTGTAAATTGATTTAATAGTACAAAATAATCCAGTGTAATAGTAGTAAATTTACCTGCCCTGCCTTCCATGTGATTTAGTAACCTTGCTGTTTAGTAACTGGTCTTTCCATTTGATAAAAATTATCCAGTTTCAAAAGTGAGCATTTACACATTGTTGTCAAGAACTTATGCTTTGTTGAAAGTACAAGAATTCTTGCTGAAAAACTTTTATAGCTTGCTTTTAAGCATAGAATTTCTTGTTAGACAACATCCTCTTTGTTCTAGTGGTCATATTTTAGGAACCTAAGATGTAAAATTTTGTCTTATAGTTTATACCTGCCTAGCAGAATTTTAGTAAGCTGGGCAAGGAACACTTTCTGGAAAAAAGAAGTGTTGATATTTCACTGCAATTGCAGTTTTTCCACAGCATACTAATATTTACATACCTTTTATGTCTTCTAAGTATATTGCTGGAGAAAGATGTTAAAATACCTCATTTATTTGTCAGTTACAGCGCCAGAGTAATCATAATTTTACTTGAACATTCTAATACGTTACTGAAATTAAAATTTCGCTAAAATGGACAACAATGTGCTGTATTGTTTTCTTTCAAATATTTATTTTCTTACTGGTATTTATATATTTGCTTTTATTCATTCTGTTAAACCATAGAACTAGCACTGCTTGTAAAGTACTTCTTAGTAGAATAAAATTCTCTTTGGAACTCCTACTTCTGCGGGGATGATAATAATAAGAAAACTGAAGTTATGCAGCTGGTTGTTGATCTTTTGACATTTTTCTAAAAACATAAACATAAATGACAACATAGTACTAAGTAATTTGACATATATAATTGACAAAATACACTATAGTCTGGAAAGAGAATTTACAAAGCAGTACATTCAATTCCTTCTAAAACATTTTATGAGGAAATTCAAGAAGAGGTTAGGAGAGAATGATACTGAGCTGACGGGGTATATAAACCCACACCAGACCCTATGCCAGCAAAGGAAAACAATGAGATGACAGCTCTACTGTTGGGAGAGAGGCTGCTAACAACAGCTTATTCCTTTATGATTTCAACTCTTGACAGAAGACAGGTCTGCTTGTTCCATCATGGCAGATGTATCGTTACCTTCTGGCCCTGTCATAACTGAACTGGGGAAAAAAAAAAAACACTTGCATTTCTGAAAATCCAATTACCCTTTGGAATTTAGAGCATCCTTTCTAAGATAGGCATTACCATTGTTGTACTAATTGTTTTTATTACATTATTAGGGTTTTCTGTTTAATCATTATCTTTAATTTGATAAAGATTTTTACAGATTGCTTTATCTTCCTTCGTTCTTCTGGCTATGATGTTTTAGAACCCTTGTAGCACCTTGTGTTAGTTTACTCTTACTATGTCACTGACCTAAGAGAAAGACTCTTTGAGATACTTAGATAAATGTGGATTGAAAATATACTTTTACCCCAAAACCATCTGAGCATTCTTTTCACTGGGTAAGTATCAGGTTGAGAACATACACTGAATGTTTAAAATAACCATGAACATTTTAGAAATAAAGCTTAATATAAGACTAAGTGTCCTTTTCATCATATGCATATTAGGATTCTTCCTTTTTTTAACCTCCCTCCTTTCAACTTGTTGGATACCTAACAATGACTCTGGAGACTTAGAAAAGAGTAAGAAAGGGTGTGGATTTTTGAAAGTATGTCAAAAGCCTTGGGGTTTGGGTATGATCAGAATTTCAATAAAGGTTGAGAGGAGTTTAAATGCATAGAAAGCAAACATAAAAATCTTGTTTAATTTCTGTCATGTTGTTCTTTTTTTAGTCACTCTGATGTCTTCTTCAAATCTGCTTTTCTCTCAGGCTTTGTGGTACTATATCCAAGATCAGTTTTTTTCCGTCTTTGTGTTTCGTTTTAACTGCTGATCCCTTTTCTGTGGTGCTTCTGCCTTTAATATCAGCTGAAGCGGTCTGAATTGCTGAATCAAAGCCGTTTTGGGAGAGAGACAGTGTTTAAGATTGTGCAGGGTGAGATTCTCTGGGTAGAAGGTAACACTTCCTGCAGTTATAATCAATGCACTTGACACTTTCAAAGGCAAGAGAAGCCATGACTTGCTCAGGGGTTAAATTTTTCAAATAACTTCCCTTGAGAAAAATGCCATCAATAAAATGGAATAATTAGTTGAAGATTCTTGAGTAGCCTAGGTTTGAAAAGGAAAGATTAGAGATAGGTCAGGTTTGCACTTCTATTGTATTTTTCCTCCCTTTTGTTTTCTAAACTATGAGCTTTTGTTTAAATGTGTGCAGTACTACAGAATCAGTCTGCTTCAAAAATAGTGTCATCTACTTCAGGCAGTGCATTAATTTTGTAATGTGTTATGGTCTGTGTAGTCTAATAATTGTAAGAACAGAGATTCAGTTCTACATAAAATATAACTTTAGATTTACTACCTTTCTCTTTTCTTACACACACTTATTCTGCAAATAGTAATTTGCAGCTCTGAACCGTACTAAAAAGCTTAAAATATAATATACATTAACTAATTCTAAAAATTAGATCTAAATCATATTAAATGAACATCTAGTGCATACAGTCATTGATTTCTGTTGAGATGAACAGTTTTTACTATGAAACTAAATTAATCTCATTTTGCATTAATACCACTTGACAGTTTCAGTTTTTCTGAGAAATTTACTGTTCTTCTGACTTTTTTTGTATTGTAATTTTTGTTAAAGAAGCTGTTTTGAAAGGTAAAGCCTAACTAAAAATTGTGCTTTCAATACACAATGTAGTATATATGTACTGTACAAAATATTGGTAAATAATGCATTAATGGCTTTAGAATGAAAGGTTCTTCCCCTTTGTTAATTATTTCCTTATTTGCATTCTTCATTTTTCTTAAAGGAAAGTAAAATCATGGACAGTACTCTGGACAGGAACTGAACAAGACTCTAGCAAATACATAATCAATGCTTTTCAGAAGTACAGCATTGTATTTGCAAATGGGTTATATCAAAATGAAATTTTTGCCACCTAAATAGATGAGTTTAATTGGTAGAGAATACCCTGCATGCTGAGTTTTCAGAAATGCTTAGCAAGAAAGTGTTGTCTAGTCTTAATTCAATAATGTACAACTATTCTGTGTGGAGTTTTGAGGATATGCCTGTGGCAAGTTAGATGTGGAGCCATGACTTTTTAACCGCTCATAAATTGCAGTGAGGCTCTTCCAGTTGAGGTATGGATCTTCAGTATATTGTCTATTTAAAATTTGCATTATGTGTAGCATTTGTAAGAGAAAGTACATACTAGTATGAATGGGTACTTGAGTAGTATGGTTAAATGCATACTAGTATGAATGTAGTTGGAAATTTAGTAGTGTTTAATGGCTTGGATTTTACTCTGTGCTGTCTGCTTTGTTTATTTAAATAGTGCATATTTAGAAGAAAATAGAGTTGAAATCCAGTGTCATTTTGATTCATAGAACTCAGGTTTGTGGAAGTGTCATAGTTCTGTGGTTATTTGTCTCTAAGAGCAGTGCATAGGAGTATCTTTATTTTAGCTGTTTTGCTATAGAGCAGTTGTATGTCACTCTTCAAGATGAGCTGATCCAGTGAAGTTGTGGTAGGACAGCACCTCAACTTGTACTCTGCACCAATGCCTTCACAAGTTAATACCATTTAGAGTGTGAACTTTGATGGATTTGTGTGTGTGTGTAATAAACCATGGAATGAAGGTTTTTATGGAAGGCTTTCATAGGGGAATTTTGTCACCTTTTTCTGTTGTGGTGATCTTGTCAATGATTATCTTAATACAGGATTTTGAAAATGGCACTGGGCTAAGTACTGTCATTGAATTGCTTAGATTGGAAAAGATGCTTAAGATCATCAAGTCCAGCAATAAACCTAAGACTGCCAAGTTCACCACTAAGCCATGCCCTAAGTGGCACATTTTACCTGTCTTTTAAATACCTCCTGGGATGTTGACTCCACCACTGCCCTGGGCAGCCTGTTTCAGTGCTTGACAACCCTTTTGGTGAAGAAGTTTTTTCCATTATTCAGTCTAAACCTCACCTGGCACACGTTGAGGCTGTTGTTACATGGGAGAAAAGACCGACTCCCACCTCACTACAGCCTAACTTCAGGTACTTGTAGAGAATGATAAAGTCTCACCTCAGCCTCTTTTTCTTCAGGGTGAACAGCCCCAATTCCCTCGGCTGTTCCTTATAAGACTTGCGCTCCATAACCTTCACCTGCTCCTGCCCTTTTTAGGCCACTGTGTACACAAGCATTTGTTTATTTTTCATCAGATATCATTTTTACAGGGATAAACTTAACTTAGCATAATTGCTTTCATGTAGGGTGGAGTGACCTGTTAATTGTTCATTAGCTAACATACAATCTCAAGTCAGTAGCGTCATTTTGCTTTATGGAAAAATTAGCCAACACCTTTGTTCTATTTATTCAGGACCATACTAAGTGAGGAAAGAGAAATATGCATGCATGCTTTCATATGATTTAAATAAGATAACTCACTTAAATTTAAAAATACTTAATCACTAGTTAAAAATATTAAAACTGCCTTTTAGAATCATAGAATACTTAGGGTTGGAAAGCAACTAAAGATCATCTGGTTCCAACCACCCTGCCATAAGCAGGGACACCTCACAGTAAACACTAATCATAGAATATTTAGGGTTGGAAAGGACCATCAGATCATCTAGTTCCAACCCCCCTGCCTTAAGCAAGGGCACCT
>JBAFWW010033751.1:0-16317 GCA_036873685.1 Agapornis canus | reverse complement strand
AATAATAAATAAAAGAAAAAAAAAAAAAAAAAAAAAAAAAAAAAAAAAAAGGAAAAAAAACCCTGTAATAAACTCAGCTCAGAAAAGATCATTTTTCACTAAGAATACACATCAAGACAGACAGATGTCATTCAAGCCATTTTAGGCAAACTACTGACATGGAATATCCATTTGCCTTCATTCCAGTCTTCACAATAAGGTTTCAATAACACTATATTTAAACACACACAATAAAACTTCAGAATTCAGGATTCAGAAACTAGGACTCTGGAAATGTCCATGAAGACTGTACTATAAAACATAATGTAGCGTTTACAATTGTCTTGCTTGAACCTAGTTACACAAAATGGTAATAAGAATACCAGTGCTGCCTGCCTAAAAAATTCACTATTTCTACTTGTATTTTCCACACTAGTCAACTGAAAGACTACAACTTCTGAGGGTGGAAGAGAACACACTGATTTTGATACCAGTAATGTAAATAATCCTTTTACCATAAGGCCACTTTTACATTTTTATCTGTTTCATGTAACGCACAAAACCCCCACAATTATGCTTTGTAACAGCAATCAGAATTGGGTAATGGGCAATGCTTAAAGACTAAAAAGGGAAGTCAAGGGAAAGTGAAGCCTGGCTTGAAGTATCAAGGATGTCCTCTTGCACAGCTGTCAAATTTGTGACTGAAGAGGTTCTGATATCTTGGACTATGAAAACACCAAAGTTTCTGATTGTAGATTGCTTCAAGTTTGAAGTGCAGGAGTTTTACCCATGTTGTAAGGCTGGATTGGAAGATGTAAAGCTGAAAGAGAAAGAAAAATGTCTTTTAAAATGTTAAATCATGCCATGTTAAATAACAGAACTGTTTTCACTGGACTTGAATATAAAACCAGACTTTCTTTAAGAAAAAAATTAGAAAGAGCTGACAGGTGACAAAAAAGAGTACTGCAGTACATTGGGACCTTCGCATACAACATGTTACTGTTTCATTTCTTTAAAGAGTCCTCTTGGTAGTCCATGCATTGGCATAAAAAGATGCACCCTAAAATTAGAACATAATGGATGATACATAAAAAGAGATAAATAATGCAATTTTTCCACAACCTCTCTTAGGATTGCAAGATTTTGTTTGGTGTGTTATTTGTATCAAATTAAATTCATCTGTTAGACAAAAAAAAAAAAATCAGGCTTGGATGATTTATCTTCAAAATACAGAGGCCACACTTTACATGTATGCAAAAACCAGTCTATTTATGTATCAAAAGCAAGTTTCCAGAGATATCTATTACTATGAAATAAGATTTTACAAGTAAAATGGGCAGAAACCATCACATTAATAAAAGAGTTGTTCACTGTAAAGCTATAATTATGAATGAAACAAAATACAAAAAATTGGAAGCTGTCAGAATAGTTTAGTGTGGGCATTCTAAGATAATGTAAGAAAATAATTTACTTCAGAAAGAATTGCTTCTCTTCAGTCCTTTGCATTTGTAGTACAATGCTTAGGGAAAGCACTGTAACAGGACTCAAATCTCAAAAAAAGTCAAGCCAAACTATTCAAAATTACACCCTAGACACACCTAAGAGAAGTAAAACTACTGTGCACACACTTTCAAAGAACTTAAGTACTTAAAGCATGCCTCATGTCTGCATTTTCTGCCCTATTAATGGCACTGTTCATCTATTTTCCATAATACCTATTTTAAAGTTGTATTAACATTACAACTGCAGCTCAGCTGCACTGATGCTAGTCAATGTTAAAATAGAGATACTACATGGAACTATTTCTTCAGCTAATAAAGTCATTACTAGTAGTAAAATATTTGTAACAGCTTTAGCAGCATTTATGGTCCACATCAGTGAAGTAGCATGGTCTTGATTCACAGCTGAAGTGAAACAAGTGTTTGCAAAAAACTGCATTATCTTGTCAGAGAACATGTACAAAAAGCAAAGAAGAGAAACTGCTCATGTATAAGTCTAATACAGGTGACATGAACTGTCAGGTTTTGATCTAACGAGAACAACCTATCTTCAAAAAAACCACTATCAGCATATCTCTTTGCACAAAATTTGCAGCACAGGAAAAATATACTGCAAATTTTTTTAAATATTAATTTCCCATATCCCATCTTTTATGTAATGTAACTTTTTTTCTGCAAAAGCATAATTTTAGTTTTTTATGTTACATGAACCTCTCCAAAAAGGAAACAAACAGGGAGACAAGCAACCTTCTGCTCTTTGAACTAAAGGTAAATGCATGAAACATGCCCAGTAACAGGAAAACCAAAATCACTGAACTTTTCAAAACCCTGACAAAAATGGTACATCTCCTAGCATTAGCAACAAATCTGTATTTCACAAAAAAAAAAAAATCATTAAGGGAAGCTCCACCACCAGATGTTTCTACGTACATAATGGATCTTGCAGGATCAGGATCATACATTCTCTAAGTGCATATATATATAGATAGATAGACACATAGATATATCAAACTATGCGTTTTAGACAACTCATGCTATCTGTTTGCTTGAATCCCTAATGGTATTAATAATAATCCCACCTATACTACAGCACAGTAATATAATCTTAATAAAAATCTACTAATAAAATGATACAGCTGTAAATACAAAACACAGTTGAATCCTTCCATTCACTAATTATACATTACAATGCAATTTTGTTTATATGGTCATACGGTTTTTCTACAGCTGTGGGTGGACATGGTTGATAGCTTTTAATGTTGCAAGGCTTTCACAGTGGAAGAAAGCAGTAAGAGAGGCAGAAAACTTAAAAGCATCATCCATGACTGTAAACTGATGACATATTTTATAATGTGCAGTATAAAATACACTATTCAATGAAGGTGTACTAGAACTGAGACATCATAATTATTCTAATGACTGTTTATTCTGAAGTGTTGTCACAACAATGATTCAGTTGCTTTTATATGCACTCACCCTTAGAAAATATGCACACTTAATTTAAGGGTGGTTATAAGTTTGGAGCATTAATCTCCTTACTTAGCCATTCTCTTTTGTACTGACTATGAAAATATAAGATTGCCTGATTCCAAAATAGTTTACTGAGGTATGAGCACTACTTTAAAAAAACAAGTGCCCCAACGATGTTTACAACAGGAAAAAGCAGTTTTAAGGTTTCTTTTTTAACTTCACCCATGAGACAAAGTAATTTTCTGTATGACACCTGTGCAGAAACTTTTTAGGGGCTATACATATGCAAGAGATCAGGAATACTGAATCTTCTCTAAATCAACTCCTGCACTTTCCAGTAAACTACATTTTACAATATTACTAAATTTTCCTCTATATTAAAGCAGAGTAAAACTCTGGTCCTGCATCACTTAATTTTTCAGCAACCTCTGAGAAGGCCAGTTCGTGTAAAACCACATAAACTGCATGATCAAATCCCAAGCAACAGGAAAACACAAACAAACAACCCCCCCCCCCAAACAAAAAACAACTAAAGAGAATGCCCAACCTCTCACACCTTATTAAAAAAAAAAAACAAAAAACCAAAACCCAAAAAAACAAAACAAAACAAAAACAAACAAACAAAAAACAGTCTAATGGTCTTTCTGAACCTGTTTCACTGAGGCAGCAGAAAGGCACCAGTTTTACATCATTACTAAATAGTGCATAAAGGAATTATTTAGCAAGATGTTCTGTTTGTTAATAGACCCAAATCATGGCTTCTTTTACCAAATATTGCTGGGTTGTTGGGTTTTGTTTTGTTTTGGTTTGTTTTTTTTTGAGGTCTTTGAATGAATTTCATTCAAACAATGCTGACATCTGATGATAAAAACCACTAATGAGAGGAAAATCATCCATGGTTTTGATCTAGAGCTCTCATTAATTCCAAACTTTGCTTTTAGTTTGTTTTGCTGATCAAATCGTTAGAACAGTTTTTATTACTGCTTTGGCTCCCTCCACAGAGAGTTAGTTTTCCATGAGCTTAAATTCAATTCTCTTTGTTTTCCTTATACTGTGTCATATCACACCCATGAAATTGAATGATCCAGAAGCAGACTTCATCCAGTGACCAGAGAAGACATCATCCCTAATGCTAGACCCTAAGCATCCAATGAACCCTGTGGATGAAGTCTGGGTGGTTTTTTTTCCACTTAGGTCTTGGACTGTACACCTTAACTGTGATGGTCTTTTTTTATGGGAGGATATTTTTCCAGATGAAATACAGAAGAAAATTATTTGTCTAGGGATATTCAGCACTGCACTGTGGAAATTTTTGCTTAATGTCTTCATACTTGTTTACACTGCTCCTTATACTATTATCACATGTTGTGCTGCCTTGTAAATTGCTATTAATTGCTGTATAATTTTCTGCAATAATACCAAGCTGCAAGCTGTGTGTTTTTCTTTTTATCTTTTTTTCTTTTTATCTTTTTTTTTCCTTTAAAAAAAAAAAAATAAAAGCCTCAAAGCACAAAGTTTGGAGATCTCTGAAACTTCTTTTCAGTGATTTCCTCGCGCCCTGGTCAGGAGCTTAAGGAGTGCTGGAGGTGCAGGCGTAGTGAACCAAACAGGTACCAACAGACATCCAATGGCAATACTTCTTCCTATCCAAATATTATAGAAATATTATGTATGAACGCTTGCATCCTTTTTCTTTGCACAACCTAAATTGCAAAGGCCTTCCTGGGAACTTAAAACAAACTTGGAAAAATCAGTACACTTTAAAAAATCAATATATGAAGGAGGGTTAAGACATCCCCTGCCCTTCCACCACCCTGGGCTCTGCCACTGTGTCATAAGACATGGGTTAGGCTTTCAGACTGACACCCCAAAACATTTTCCCTCTTAAATTGCCACTTCCCTGGAGGGCATAGGCCAGGCCATTGTATTACTTGAAATTTATGAAGATTAATGGAGAAGACAGACAACAGTGCTGTCGTAGGAGACCAGCAGACAATTCAAACCATATTAATGGCAAGAAATAGAGAAAATCATAAAAAATAGTATCTGCAAGCATAACGGATAGAAATGAGGGGAGTTACATGTCTGGGATGTGAAATATTTCAGGTTCTCTTACACTGTCTTACTAGCTGAATTTTTTTCTGTAGTTCAGAATTGGCTTACTATATTATTTTAATATAAATAGGCATGTAGAACAGTGAACAAAATGCTGTATTTAAGATAAATAGGGAAAATAGTGTTGCAAAATCTGCTTTTGTTTGCTATTCTCACTGTTCCTATTCCCAGATCTTTCTATATCAGTTCAGCAAAATTATTTGTCAGAGTCACTTTTACATGTAGGTGGTTTATATTATGAGTACAAACAAACATCCTGAGACCTGAAAAGGTAAAAAAAACCCAAAATTGCACCTTTAAGCTGTGTCTTTGAGAAGTAGCCTGTGGAAACACTTGCCATAGATCGGTGTTAGGAGCTCATTACTGAGACACTAAACTGACTTACACAGTTAAGTGAGAAACTAAGATTCATGATGCTGTGACTCCAGCACTTCTTCCTTTGGCATCTTCCATCTTAGTAATTCTACTGCTCAACTGGTTCAATAATTCTCCAGGCTTTGCTGAGGTGTTTTCAAAACATAATCTTTGCTTGGCTTGGGCTAATTCCTCACCTTAAAGTCAAGCGTTTATGGACCAGATCCTCTTCATACCTGAAGTTTTTCTGCAGTGAGAAGATGCACCTGCAAGAAGATAGGAGGTTTTTTGGGGTGCTTTTTTTGGAAAGCCCATTCTGCCCAGTGACCAACAGTCATAGGAGTTTAAGTTCAGTAGTTTTTTTTCAGATTTTTTTCAGAAAAATTTCTGAAAAGGCAATGTATTTAACTCATGGCCTGTTTGTACTCCTGACGCTACAAGGTCTATGGTCTTTTCTTCCAATGTACTCTGTTGATCAGAGAACTTGGTGCTGAACTTCTTTCCTGCATCAGACTCTAACAAGGCCCTAGATACAATTTCAATGAGCTTGTGCTTGATGTGGGGGATTTAAGGGAGAATCAAGTCATGCATAAACTAACTTGAAGGGAGATGTCTTCTTTTGTGGGAATTTCATCATACCCAAATTCATTGCGATGGCAGATTTTCAAAGCTTAGCCTTAAAGGTCAGTCTCAGTTTTGTGTAATATTCCAACTGAAGGGATTAAAAAAAAAAAAAGCTTCTTTAAAAAAAAAATAAGAAAGAAAGTAAAAATATTTCTGCATAAAAATAAATTTCACAAAAACCTCCCCCAGACAAGTGAGGCAGAAGTTAGGCAGCAGTGGAAGAGAGTGCACTGTTCTAAAGCTGCTTTCACTGAGAAATGAGAGCTCAGCACAGAGCACAGTCAAAACCAGCCCAAGTTCAAGTGTACACTGCTCAGTTCTGCAGTCTGCTGCTTCATAGTTATGTTTGTTAGACTGAGAGTATGTAAAGCTAAAACAAATAGTGTTATTCACTAGAGATTGATAAAATAGAGGTCACCTCTAGTAATATACAGTAGAATTATTCTCCAAAGGGCTCAATTTTAATTACATACTGGTTTAAGAGTATTAGTTGCACAAAACCCTGCTACCTGTTTATGCTTCCAAAACCTAATGGAGTTATATTGAATAACTGAAAGGCCCCCAGATCACACTGACAACTTGTCTTCTAAAACTCTGTTATGTTTTGTCTTAGCACAAGTGCCAGTGCTAAAGATTATTGATGCAACTGCTTGCTTTTAGATGCTGAATCACATTAGCCTCCCTGCTGCCCTCCTATTTCATTAAGAATCTGGCTGCAGATCAAAAAATGTAATGCCTTCTTCATGTAGGGCCCCATAACTTTCACAAGCCCTAAAAACCCGACTGGCAATGCATTGATTTCTCTCTCTTTTCTTTCCTTCTCCCACTCACTCTTGTTTGCTTTTGTTTTGTTGCTCTCTTTCACCCGTTTTTCCATTCTTTCTTTTGCTGTCTTCTTTCACCTCCTTTCTCCCCCCTCTCCCTCCTGCCCCCCTCTCCCTCCCCTAACTCCCCCCCCCCACTTTCCTCTGGGTGCCTTTCTCTCTCTTTTCCCCCTCTCCCCCTTTTTTCTCATGGAGTGGTGAGAGAGAAAAATAGAAGTAGGAGGAGGGCAGGAGGTCAGCATGTGAGGAATTCCACTTTAGCAGACAAAGCCAAAATGCTAATGTACATTCGTATATTGCATCTAATATCTTTATTATATCTGCTCAGAACAGAGTAATTGTTTGTTATTTTGTTTTCCCATAGGCTATTCTTTTTTCTTGTTGCTATTTTCTTTATTATAATTTGGACAAGTCAGTTCTCAGTCAACTCAGTTTCATTCAGAAATTCTGTATGGAAGCATCTCCCAAAAGCACTGCCGGTGCAGAGACCAGAGGATGACCTTACTAACACCAGTGGGACTCTTGCCAGTGGTTACAATGGGATCAGGATTCATGCTGAGATTCTGGATTCCAGCCAGGGGATTAGGTCCATCTGGCACGTAGGTGCTATAGGAGAAGTGAAGAGCTCTGCTCTGGGTTTCACAGCAGGTTCAGCTTTTAGCTTCAGATGGGGAATGAAGCAGGACTGTAAGAAATAAGGAATGAAGGCTATTTCTAGAGTAACTGCCCTCAGAAACTAGGGAAATCCCTTTCCCAGTGTCATGGAGAACTCCATCTTCTAATTTTGAGCTCATTTCTCTCAGGGAGGCTGATTGAGCTGAATCCTGCTGAGCCAGAACTGTCTGACTTGTGAAGGCACATTCCTAAAGCCTGTTTGCCCACAGGCTAGTGATTCTGTGCCCTGGAACTGACAAGGGCTGATGTTTTATACATAGCATTGGCCAACCAGGCATTTTACAAACAGCTGGGTGGAAAGGGTTGCATTAAAGGAGAACAGGAATAGTATGGTGAGACTCATTTTTCTCCCTCTCCTTCTAAAATATGACTATCATATACTTTGCTTTAAGTCTCCATGCACCTGAGTCATACAGACATGTACACATACATAAATGCACAAGCAATGCATGCACCGTTGTACCTTATTTAGTTGACATGGTGCACAAATTTCTCCTGCTTTGGAATCTCACTGACTTCCATGAAACAGGAGAAAAATCTTTTAAGTTACCCAAAGACATAGTTTTAAGTTCTTGTTTTAATACTGATACATCATTTTTTACAAGATCTTGAAATCAGTATTTGCCCCCAAACAAAAGTCAGTGGTGTATTCTTGCCATCCTTTTGCTTCCCCCCTAGCATCATTGTGTGAAACCCGTTAGAAAAAATGCCAGCATCTATCATTCCACCAACAGTGGCATTCAGAGCTAGAGCAAATCAGAATCTCTGCTGAAGCAAACACTTGCAGTCACAAGGCACTGATATTAATATCTCGATTTGTAACTTGCTGATTTTAAGAAACATGTTTCTTTATTTTTTTACATATTTAATGCTATACAGCCCAAGGCATTTATTCGTATAACTTTTAAAGTTGCTTCATTTGGAACAAGTTTCACGTAAAGATCACATTAATTAGATCCTACACCTAAAGTTCATCTTAATTAGCATTGTTTCTTTCCCTGAGGTTCAAGTGATTTGTTAGAATTCAACATGGATATTCTGGAGCATTTACAGAGTCATAATTAGTCAACCGTTCTTATTTCCACTGCTTTTAACATGAGCAGGATTAGGCCTGCAAACCACTGTGTGCAACTTGATACAACCGTAGCGATTTCATTAAACATTTTAATAAATCTCTCTCACATAAATACCCATAAATGCACATATGCATGTGCATATCCAATCCTATTTATTCTGAATAAGGAAAATAACTCTGCTGTGGCAGTTGTCTCTCATGTACCATTTATTTTGCTCATGTAAATTAATTTAGTTGTTTTTTGTAACCATTCACATATTCCACTTCATTTCACAACTAATTTCTGGGATTTCTTTGATAGATACTATCTTTTTGGACATATGTACCTTCTCCATATTTCTTCTTGCCTCAGCTGAGCAAACAGTTGCTTGGTTCTCTATGTAATTTTAAAACAAGTCTTATACTCTTAAATAGGACTATACAAATAAAGTAGGGAACTTTTCTAGTGGAACAAATGCTTCTGACTGAAGTCATGTGAAGTTATGATTACAGCTGTATGAAAGTGGTATTCTATTGTTTGGAGTTCATTTTTGCTGAGCAGAGAAAATTAGTTAAAGTGCAGCAGAAACCCTGTAGAAGTAGTGTATAAAAACGTGTCCTATGACAAAGCACAGACATTTAATGCATCAGCATATGGCATCATATCTTCCCCAGGAACAACAAAAGTAATTTCCAGGTTACTTTAGTACTGGTGGGCTGCATAAAAAATATTAGGATTCGGTATTTACATATAGGAAGTGCCACTGTTACATTTGCAGCAGCAGCAACAGGACCTTTGGTCAGGTTTCTCAAAGTTCCAGAGTATTTAAAATGCAGAAGGATGCACAGATGTCTTCCAAAACTGCTGAAGAAGTCTTAGCAGACTAAGTGGCTTTTGCAGGTCTAGACAGCTTCTAGACATCTTCACAAAGCTGGACCTTGTCTGCAGATGTGCAAAGTGTCCGGCTGATTAAGTGCAGCCTGTAAGAAAGGTCTGGGTTTTGGTTTGGGGTGGGGTTGTTTTCCCCATAGTTTTGTTTTCAAAATGAATTTTTTATCTTTTCCTAGGTAGGCACTCAGGAGAAAGCAGATGATATTCCTAGGCTTATTTCCAAATACCTGAGTTCTGTATCTCAAAGGAATTGAGGTGTTGAACTGAACTCTGAATGCAGATACCTAAGTCAGATTTAGTTTTGTCAGTTATGGCTGCTAAGAGAGGGTTAGATTCAGGATGACAGAATGAGACCAGATAAGGCTTCTTTCTGTGTGCATGTCTGAACTCCAAGCAGGAGATATTATCATCAGCCACCTGGAGATGCACTCAAGATTGCTTTGGTCTTGTTGCTCAAGTCACAATCCTATCTAGGATGCAGTGAAATGAGCTTTTTCCCAGGCTGACAACAGAAGAATGTGGCCAAGGTCTCTTGAGAGCTTGTTTATCCCTTGCTGAAGGCCATGTTCCTGATGCCTTTTCCATTATGGCTAACAAAGCTGGCCACATTAGAGACAGTTAGCATAGGTTTCTATGTATTGTCATCTCCTTTCCTGACAGTACATCCAGTGTGCCTTGTCCCTTCTCCTGCTTTGGAGAAGCATGACCACTACTGCATGGAGAGAAGGTGCTACAGATACACCATACTGCTCCCCCCAGGTTGCTTTGACTGAGCGCAGCCACATGTGAATCACACTAACCACACCATTGCTCTCCCATCCCTTTATACTCTGAGGAGTTTGAAATCACTGAATGTAGGAGGCTGTGCTTTTGTCTTTACTGGTTTTGTGCCTTGGAAATGTCTACCTCAGCCATGCATGCCACAGAGCTGACTATTGTCAGGTAGACTTTTGTACTTAATGAGGATCTTGCATTGGACTTTCCAGATGAGGTGTTAAGAACATCATTATTGCTGTTGCAATGACCTTCAGAGTATAAGATGATGCCTTGCAGCTCCCAAGACACTACTCATGTTTGCTGAGCCATGTCACTGTACTGGGGGCAAATGCAAAAGGCACTTTTCAAGTTTCACAGCTGTAGGCAGATTAGGAGAAAAGGGAGAGGGTGATGTAGAAGAAAGGAATGAGGTGTGATCAAGGTGAATACCTGAATATATATATATATATATATTATTCTAGAGTTTAAATAGACTTGTACAGATGCATAGTGAGATGAGAGCACAGAATGCTAAATATAAAACCTCTAGGCTGAGGTATAAACTAAGGTTCCCTCTGTGGCCTCAGCTATGTGATTTGAATAGGAAAGCTTAAAGCACCAGGTAGGCTGTAAAACTGTATTTCTCCTATGGCCAGCAGAGAATTATTATTTCTGTTACCATGAGGCATTTAGCTCTCTAGTTTATTATGTCAAATTAGAAAAAAAATCTGTGCATTATTTAGTGGCAAAATTAATGTAGTGACTTCTTAATTTTAAATGGTATTGGTGTAGTAGAGGTGAAACCCAGCTGATTTTTTTCCTCCTAAAACACAATCTGTAAATTTTCTTGGTTGTGGTTAAAACATCTGAGCCAGTTTAACAGAGCCTGGTACACATGTAGAAAAGAAAAGTGGAGGTGGCACTAATTCTGCTGTTTTGCATCAAAGGCCAAAAAATTATCTCTTATAAGAGCCCCAGTCTCTAGTCCCACAGTAGGCACACAGCTGGTGCAGTTTTCTCCCATGAATTTGGAGGTGGCAATGTGCACTCTTCCTGGGGTCTGCCCAAGCCTTGGGAAAAGACCTGACCATGGAAAGCTGCTTTTGGCAGTTGCAAACAAGACCACAATATGGCTTTCTATTCCCAGTGCAGAAGTAGAACTGATGTGGGGCACCTCCTGTTTTCCTCAATATGGAATAGTCATGGATATTTCTGGCCTTACCAGCCTCTTAAGGCTGGCTGGTGGGGTGCTGATATTGTCACGTGCTACCAGCTAAATGAAATAAACCAGGATCTTTTGAAGACACAGTGGCCCACAATGTTCCTGAGGTACTTTGCAGATTGCAAAGCACTTGTCACCACTGACGGTAAGAGGCCAGATAGTTATCCTCAGCTTTCATAGATTTTTTTTTCTGTTTTAAACTATGATTTTCAGATGAGTTATTGCTTCCCATAGTGCTTCATGGTAATCTATTCATGTGATGCTGGCTCAGGACACTCTAGAAATAATTTATTCCCAGACATATTAATTTAAGTCTGTCTCTGCCTTCACCCCACTAAAGCACAATCTAAGCATGTTCCCTATGAGCTTCTAGAGAAAGAAAAAGAGGTTTCTGGCAGAGAGTTTTGGACCTTTTCAGTAAGATCGCACTTAAATGCATAATAAGGATTTCAGACATGGACCTTTGAAGGGTGGAAATAATCTATTTGCATGACAAGATGAAGCCCTGGAGCCAGTATGCTGCTCCAACACAAGCAGGGGTGCTGTCTCCTGTAACCTAGCAGGCATCCTTGGATAGGAATGCAGAAGAAAAATTTTGGCTAGAAAATATACAGCTCGATGCAGTTGTAGCCATTTTGTCTGGCACAGAGTTTGTGCCACAGTAGTTTTCCAGTAGCCTAAAGTAAAATTTATTGCACAGCAACACTGAAATATTTACCCTAAGGGTAAAGATGAACAGAAGAAAAGTGACAAACTTGTCATCCCAGTTTAACTGAAGAGTGACAAAGTTGTCACTTCATTTCATTGTCATTTCATTTCGCCTGTTTACTAATTCCTTGCGTGAGTGTGGCTTTATTCTGCATAGACTTCCCCATAGAAAGCAATATCCACAGAAAAATTTATCTTCTGTTTATTTCCTTGTGCTTGTCTAGCTAATATAAATTTTAACTCTCAAAAATGTTCGTATGACATTAAGCATGTCAATGTGCTATGTGAAGATATAACTAAGAGTAATGGGATGAAACTGAGCCAAACCAAATGTTGGCTGAATAGCAGGAGATGGTCTGTTACCAAGAGCTGTTAGAGGAAGGTATAGTTTCCCAAGGGAAGTGATGGAAAAACTATCACTTGAGACATTTACAGCCAAACTGGACAAAACCTTTGACAAGATATTTGAGGGGGCAAGAGAGAGGATGTGAGGACTAAATGACCTAGCAGATCCTACTTCACAGGTGCCCAGCCAAGCTTAGAGAGCCCAATCTCCTTCCTTCATGCACACTAATACAGCAGGAGGCTGTTGTCAGGGTCTCTCACTGTCTTTGCCACACAGGGAGGTTGTTCTAGCATTCAACTGGAGTTTGCTTGTGAATGCTGTGTCAGCATGAGTTAGGTGTGTAGTCCTTGGACACCACCAGTTTCCCCTACCCACCCTCCATGGGGCTGGGGAGACAGAGGGGAACCATGGAAACACTGCTGAGGGTAGGCAAGGTTGGTAGCCCCACACCAGACAAACATGTGTGATCTTCCTGGTCTGAGAGCTGAATTTGAAAGTCCAAGACAAGCAACACATCAAGCTTCCTCCACTGCTGTCCTACCTCCTCCTGTCCCTCCCAGCACTGTGGCTGGACAGAAAAACAGAGTTGGTGTATCACTAGCTCTGAACTTTCTGCAACAGCGTATGTGAATCGCTGCTGGAGTCTTGCATTTTAAATAACTTTCCAACTAAAATTATAGCAGAGGCAAAAGCATTAAGCATACATTGGTAGAGTGGGTCCTGAATAATGAAAAATGCATAAGCCTAAGTCTTTTTTTTTCCTCCCTCCTTTTTAATACAGAGCAGGTAAATTCCTAAGTTCCATTTTCTTCTCTAGAGATTTACATGCTGAATTTGTTCAAAGGGAGAAGAAAAAGCTCCTTAGTGGGTGGCTTTTGTGCTGAATGTAACTTTATGATGCTTTGCTCCCATCCACCCCGAAAAAACTCTAGCATTGCTCCAGTGTAACAGCAGAAAGGTAATCATCCTCTGAGAGGTAAAAGCAAACCATCCCAGAAGCCCTTAGGAAAGATAACCCATTTGGGGAGGGCATTTTGCTGAGCTCCCTGGTTAAAATCCCTCACAGCAGCCAGCCGTGCTGCTGACACTGAGAACTAGAGCAGTAACAGCTCGTCTACTCAGCACCTGCCAGTGAACACTTGTTTCTGCCAAGAGTAACTTGGTACCAACTTCAATAATATCACAATGCGGTATTTAAATAATTTGACAAGGCTATTTGGATAACGACCAAGGATTGCTCAAGTAAGTAATTTTCCTTTTGGGAGACTAAGTTAGGATCTGCATTTTCTCAAAGATAATATTGCCTCGTCCTGTCTCTGACAGAATTTTAAAGCACAAGCAGGTATATATATATATATGTATATATGTATATATGTATATACGTATATACGTATATATGTATATATGTATATTAAACAGTGGGTTTTAAAGTGAAAGGCTGATAGTAAAGACCAGAGCAAGTGGGTCTGCTTGTATAGCCCTCCATCTCCCTCGCCCTGGAGCCATACTCTTCTTTTTGCCCTTCAGCAGACCTGAATAAAGCCTATTATTTGGGCCCTGTGTGGACTGGTTGAGGCTTTCTGCCTTCAGAGACAAGCCAATAGCTCTTTAGGCCATCTCATGATTTAATTCCTCAATAATCCATGCTGGCATCACGCTGGGAAAGGGCTCCCAGGGCTGAAGGTTGATCTTGTGCTACACACACCACCACTGGGTGACTTGTACCTTATAGGCTAAAAAAGTGCAAGTCTAGAGCAGAAAATAGAGAAAAGCATTATATTTAACACCAGGTCTTGATAGTCTTCAAAGCTTCCTTTGCTCTGAGTATAGACATGTTTGTAGATGGGAGTAGTAAAATTTCCCTTTGAGGTGATTAATTACCCTTATTTATACTGGAGAAAATCTTTCTCAAAACGTGAGAGGCTTCACTACAAGGATACCAGGGCCTGATCACGCTGCCACTTCCCACCCAGCTCAATATATGACTTTGCAAATTACTAGACAAGGCTTTGCAGTTGGGACCGCAGAGTACTTTGCAACCTGCTAACAAAAAGATTAGTCTCACCCATAGCCCAGTGAGTCTATGAGGTCATGATTCTGATTGCCTTGAAGCAAATTTTCCCAGTATGAGTATATTGGCACTGGTGGCATTCAGAGTATCCTAGTCCATGACTGCATGTTCCCAAACTGTCCAGATATATGAGTGATGGATCTCCTGTAAGATGGCATGCCTTCCAGCTACGGCACCAGGCTATTAACCTCTGGGTATTTGCATTATTAGTCAGTTTTCTAAATCCTTGGAGTTAAGTACAGAGACAGGAAAGGTTTTCCATTTTGTTGGAGCTTGAAGTTGTCTGGTATGAATTTTAGAAAGCACTCAAAATGCTTCGCTTTCAACCAATTTGCTACTCTGGCTATATTCTGTCTCGTATCTTCAGAGAAAATTACTTGCTGCCAGCTAAATACAGTATGTTGATGACCTATTAATTTATGACATGCATTTGGAGCTGGGAACAAATTTATAAACAAACTTTAAGTTCCTTTTCCCCTGTGAGTTGTACCAGCATTTGTTTTCATTTCCCAGTAGTCATGCTTAATGTGTCAGAAGTGATGTTTGACTTCTTGTTTTCTTCCAAAAAGAAGGGGGAAAAAAGGAGAAATAGCTAACTAAAGCTCAGCTCCTGTCAGGTACTATAAGCAACACTTTGAAATGAGGTATGAATCCAAATAAAATATTTTAACTATGTAGTATTTTACCAAAATCCAGAGGAGAAAAGGTTTACTTACTAAACAATCATTTGAGCTGTAAACCTTAAAGTATTCACCAAGGTCTGTTAAAGTTAAACAAACAAGAAATATCTATCACCACATTTTAACAGAAAGCAGAAGTCCTTACTAGATAGTATACAAAAAAAAAAAAAAAAGGAAAAAAACTCCACTGCTCTTAAAAAGTACTCTTCTCAAGTGATGCAGGAAAAAAAATTCCTCAAGCCAGTATGGAAATTAATATAGCTGAAAGTAATCTAAATTGTTGGCATTCATTTGACACTACAGCAACCCTGGGACTAATCCTGAAAACTCTACTTCAATTAATATTACTAAGATCAACAGAATTCAACACAAGAGCATAGCCGTGCCCTGGCAGTGGGATGGCACAGCAGGGCAGCCCAGAGGCTGCTGCCCAGGCGTGTGCTGTTGCCTCCACTGTGATCCTGGTATTGCCGTGGTTCCCCTGATCCTCCTGCTTCTAGCACTATTAAAGATGGTTTTCTCCTCTTGTAAAGCTCCTAATCATTTGCTCATGTCCCATGTCCTCCAGCAGCTTCCCAAGAGACTGTTTTTCATGTAAGGAAAAAATATATGGAGAAGATTTTTTTGCAGGAGTTCAGTGACTGAGGGTTGTACCTTGCTGGACTCACCAGCAGGTCAGGGCAGCTGCTTTTCAACTGAAGGTGAAATGGTCTTTAGATGAAGACTGGTGTCTGGAGCATACAGGATAAGGGGAGGTATGTGGGAATACAGCCCTTAAATGGATTTTGATACTGGGGGTTATGTAATGCAAAAAGTACGTAGGATCAGTCCCCACCACAGGGACTTAAACACCAAAGCCTATTTTTAAGTTGCTAAAATCCAGCATTTAATCAATCCTCTAGGGAGATCAAGGCTTTTGTCCAAACCCTGATTCTGCCAGGGAAACATCATTAGCAAAATATAGTAGGTATGGTGTAAATGAAAGACAGCCTCTCTTTTGTTCTGGTTTTCATGAAAAAAAAAAAAAAAAAATATTTTTTTTTTTTCC
>JBAFWW010033750.1:0-21070 GCA_036873685.1 Agapornis canus | reverse complement strand
CTTTGGAAAAGGTGTTCATGTTGTTTTGTGGGGGTCATCCAGTCTTTTAAAATAAAAAAAAAAAAAAAGAAAAAGAAAAAGAAAAGAATAAACTTCAGAAAAGATAAACCAGAGTTTTAGAAGTAGTATGTAGCAATTCAGAAGTCTTAGAAGTATTTACTCTGTAACAGTTCAGAGCAGTAGAAATTAATACCCAACATTTTAATGCCATGAAACACTTGAAATCAATAAAACATAACGAGTAATGTAATCCTGAGAATTTCTATTTTCATATACACATTCTTTAAAAATAATAATGTTGCTGGGGCTAGTGCCTTTTTTTTTTTAAAATAAAAATTGTAAAAATAAAATAAAGTTGCAAATGTTAGTTATTTTTTTTTTTTTTGTCCCTAAGGCTGGACAGCAGAAGGTTTAATTATCTTTTCAACTATGTAAGAGTATACTTGGGGGTCAAATTAACTCTTGGATAAAAATGCAAAAGTTCACACCAGCTTTTATTTAGTTATTAAGACACTGTTAATTTGAGATCACAAGAATTTTGGGCAAAGTAATTTTTGGAATTAAATGCTACAATGCTGTTTGGGATCTAGACCACTGGATTTGGAGTGATAAGACTTAGAGTGAACAGTGATCTATCTAGAACTGTACCAACATGTCTAGTTAGCAAAACACAGTTGTCCTGTAGTTCAGGATAAGTTGGGGTTATTTTATAAGAATGTTGCATAAAATTAATGCTTTGAGATACAGTTTGCCTTTGCTAGTTTCATTCGCACCCATTTTTATAGTACACAAACCCAAATCAATATGCTGTTTAATAAATCAAATCTTAAAACTCTATGATCACTGCCATTATGCTTTTTGAAAAGACCTCCCTGAAAAGCTGATATCAATCATTCTTGTCTAAGGTCTGAAGCAAATGTAACCTGCAAAGGCTGGTAGCTGGGCTATCTGCCATCATTGCTGGCAGCATAAAGGCTCCGGATACAGCCTTCTAATTGGAGGAATATGGAGAAAAATCTGTCTGGTTTTAATGTGTGTTAAGTTTCTGAGATTAATTCATGTTGCTATGTATGAAAACAGTGATCTAAACTTCAGGGCCTATGGATGTCTTTCCACTACCACTATGTCCTCTGGACAGTTTCTTGCTTAATGGACTCTGGTTTTCCACTTCATGTAAGACCATCCCTGTTCCTGAAGAATGGCCCAGGAGGGAGATATTGGTCCATTATTAAGAGGGGCAGCAGTCTAGGACAGAGGTGTTTGTTTTGTCACATGAACATACAGTGCTAGGACAGTAGAGCCTCAGTGAAGACAGGGGTCAAATTACATGAAGACAGGGTTAAAATAACTTTATTATGACATAAAAGGACACTTAATGTTCAGGCAGAATATAAGGAGTGATGAACACTTCATACTCAGTAGTTAGCTACATGATTGCCAGAATCTCCTAGGATTTTTTTATATTTCCTTTTTGTAGATGAAAAGGTTGTACAAATTATTAATAGCTGGATAACAAATATTTAAAGGGAATACCAGTGTCTGTTATGAAGCAAACATGAACCCTTTTTTTGAAGTTATCACTGGAAGAATGAAATAAGAGCATGTGAACAAGAATAGTTATTTTAATTCAACATATATCATTTGCATAAAAATTGTGACATTATAGAACTGTTCAAAATATCTTAGAACAAATATAAATATGCTTCTTTTCTTTTTATGCTAACAGGTACTGTTGTCCAATAAAACCCCAACAACCCAACCTGTCAGGGAAAGTATACAAAACTGCTTTTCTTTTGAATGCATATTTAAAATGAAGGCATGATGACAGCTTTCATTTGAGCACTGGACAATTTATTTTTTTTCAGGGTTTGCTGCTGTTCATGCAAAATAAGTTGCTGTGATTGCAACATATGTATTATATGGCACATATGCTACCTCTTAGATAAAAGTGTAACTCTTGTGGTTCCTAGCATTTTTCTAAGGACATACAGTGTTTAACAGTAACAGATCTTTTTATAATATTTTTGCCATGTTTTTGGCAACTAAATATTTTTTCTTTAACCTTTCTCATTCATAAGTTAAATTTGTTGTTAGAGAAAAATGGAGTGTGGAGGTAGAAAGCAACAGTGTGAATAAGAGAGCAAGAGTGTTTTGACTGGCAGTTTTCTCTTTGGCTACCATTTTGGGTTTCTTTGTTGTAATGCAGGAGGGCAATAAATTGCCAGCTGCAAACAAGGGTCTGTTTAGCTATGTATTATACAGACAATCATATAAATCAATTATGGGTTAAAATGCTGGTGTGGCACTTAAGGAATTAGGAATAAAAACTACTGTTAAGAATAATGTAGGTTTATTGTCTAATTTCTGACATATGCAGTAGAATGTATATCTTTTATATCTGTTTGATTATGTTTGGTCCTTAAATCCTTCTCTGTATAAAGGTTTGAGCTTTGAATTATGGTATACTGAAACATATTTTCACACACATGATCACAGCAAAAATACAAATAACCAAAACTCCATCCACAGTACCAATGATTAAGTGTTTTTTCCTGTGAATGCTCCTGTAAAACCAGTGGAACTAAACATATGAATGCCTTTTACTACATGTGAGTGGGGAAAAAAGTGAGTCCTGCTTTAGGCTTGAACACAAAGCAAGCTTCCTTTAAAGGACAGCATTATTTGTTCCCTTCATAAATCCTAAGTGCATGGAAGTGGACCTTCAGTCTTCTCCCTCCTACTCCCAGAAATGATCCCATTATACTGGTAGTTCATAAATATGCAGTGAAGCCCATCTGTTCCAGCTTGTGATTTAAAATAGTATCTTGTAATTCTTTGTAATGTCTCTGGGTCCGATCACAAATGTATCAGTGGCAATGATAAAGCTACCATTATCCTCAGATGTGTTGGCTCAGGATTTCTGAGAAGGTTTGACATGGGTATTAATCTCTATTGGAAGAGATCCGGTGTCCCTTTCTGTTGCCCACCATTCAGGAGAGTTCATCATCCACAGGGCACTTCCTAGAAACAGGGCTACCTGTGCTCCTGGAGAAGAGGGCCCTTGTAAATCTTGAGCATTTGCATAGGGATGGTTTCCCCAGATCAGGTCAAAGCACACAATTACACTGTCAGGTTCTGTCTTCAGATGGAGATGACTTTTTAGGCAACCTGTACATCTGAGTTTACTGTCAGAATTATGAGAAGCCTTGGAAGGAATTCCATAAATGTTCAAAAATAGCTATTTATAAGCAACAACAGAATAGAAGTAACAGTTTGAGAGATTTTTAAACTCTATTACTTGTACATATTTATACAATATAGTGCCTGTCACGGATAGCATACAGCAGATTAATTTCATCATTTTAAAGAAGAGTCATTTCTCTGAATGATGTATGAAACAATTTGCAAATACTTAAGATGCTGCTTAATAAAACAATTAGTTCTCTGAGGGTTCTGGCAGTGCTTTCTGAATTCTTATCAGCCCTGGTTTACAGCTGTAACTTAAGGATATAATAGGAGATTGAATCTTACACAAGGAACGAAACAGATGATCAAATTCACAAGGGATCGTATCAGGCTTTTTCCAGTACCAAAGAAGCATATTAATCCTTATCACTGTTTTTTGAAACGCTGTGACAGAAATAAACCTGTACTGTAACTTGGCCCTTTTAATGAGCTTCTGGAGTGTGGGCTTTCCACTCAGCACCTGAAAAACACAACAAAACACCTTTTACATTAAAGATGTGAGGTTTGCTGCTGGCTAAATTTGTACACAGAAGTCTATAAACCAGTGCTCAGCCAGCTGGGAAGCAAGAAAGCAAATTCAGATTCTGCCATGAACTTCACAGACCAATTATCTACTTGGAATCATGGGAGTTTAACAAACAAATACCAGCCCCTGCTGAGCCTTTTCAGTTCAGCAGCTTATGGGTGATTCAGTTGCATCAGAGGCTTTTAGACTGATCAATTCTTAATCACAAAGCGCAAAAATTATTCTCAGACTCATGTCAGTTTCTTTGGACACCTTTGTTAACAATCTGCTTCAAATAATTTTTTTAAAGAACTGCAGACACTGTTTTTATTGACTCACCACTTGTAAAATGTTTATAGCTTGTTAATTTATATTTACCCCTTTACTTTTGCCTGCAAATCAACATCACTTAGCACAGTTTGGTTACACTTTGTCCAAAGGAAATTACAGAAGCCTGCTATGGGGCTAAAATGAAGGAAAGCTGAGGAAAATCAATACACTGATGATTAAACAGATCGTAGCAAATTCACGGCTGTAAGCTACAGCATGGAGACATCAGTGTGATGCCTATCTAGCAGTTAATGTGCTTTCAGTCAGTGGAAGAAAATTTTACAATAAGGCAAAATGTAACAGAAAAATACAAGCTACTACAGAGCACTTCTTTTTTTATCTGATAGGAATGGTTCTGTTATTTCAATTCTATTCTGCTATTTGACTTCACAGAAATTGTAAAAGATGCTTAGATTTAAGAAAAAGAAAATCTATTTTATGAGGGAATTTGCAGTGGGAGTTTTAAAGAACTATCTGACTTGCGGTATCATTCACATCTATTGTAAAAGCTCTGTATTTACTGTTATTTTAACCATTCTTTTCTGTCAGTGAAGTTCAAGTGTGATAGTTTCTATTTTAATCTTTCTTTCACTTTAATTAGAAGACAAAAAGGTATAAACATGTTTCTAAATAAGTATCCTAACAACAAGGATAATATTTAGTGTGAATTGTATATTGTCTAACAAAGTGATAATCTGTTGCTACTCATTTTAAGTAATAAAGAAAATTTAGAATAAAAATAGGCAGATGGAATTTTTTGCACATTAAATTCTTGTGTACATTTAATAGCACTGAGTATTCAGGAAATAAATGTGGAAGGAGGAAAGCAGTCTTGAATCATAGGCAAAAGCCAGTACCAGGATATAGCAAGGATTCTGAGTGGGTCCAGGGACTTCACATTTGCAGACACTTCTCATTTATGGACAGGAAAGGCTTTCTCTCTACCATCCATGGCAGTGCCTCCAAAGCATAATGTGACCCCGTACAATGCATGTTTACTAAGTGGTAGCCACATAAAAATAGAATACATAAAATGAACCTGCAGTGTTAGAGGCAGCTTGTCACTATTGGTAGAAACAGGAATGCCAAAAAAGAAGAATTAATTACAACCAGAGAGAAGAAGACAACTTTGATTTGAGTTTTTGCAGATCAGCATATGCCCATTTCAGTGGATTTTAAAGGCTCAAATGAGGAGATGATCCACAGAACCTGGCTCATTCCCTTCTCAGAAGGGATATTAGGGGAGCAAAGGAGATTATTTCTCTTTCTCACACAGCTTAGTATCTGCAGAAAATGTTCATTCTGGTGAAGGAACATTGCTGGGCTACTCCTTGATTTTTCTGACTGGCAGACTGGAGCCTTTCAGTCATATTCACCTCAGTGTGTCAGTGGACTGTCATCCTGCATCATGAGCAGAGACTCCCAAAGTTGTGTGAGGCATCAGTGTTAGCATGCTACCAACTGCACCTACCTTTTTCTCACACAATCTACCTCCCACTAGCCACTTCTCATAGAGTTCACAGTAAGAGTCACTATCAGAGCAAAGTAAAGCTGTGGTACATTCAGGCTTTTTCTAAATGTGCTCTCCTTCTTATATGGAGAATGATGCATGTTTGCGTACTCACTCAAAAATCAGTAGAAGAGAATACTTTGGCCTTTCTTCTGAACTCTAATGTGCATACTACTTTCATCTGAGGATTTCCAAAAGAACAATGTTTTGATAGTTGCAACATAATCTGAAATTCTTTATGTTAATTTGGAGAAGCATAATCAAAACAGGGGAAAGTCAAGTGTCAGAAAAGTTTACCTGTGCGCTAAGCTACATTGTGTGGTTGAGTTATTTATATGATGGACTACCTCCTTCATTTAGCTGATAATTTTATTGTTTAGCCAGCCTTAAAAAAAAAAAAAAATCTGTTTTTCTAAGAGACTCTGCACCAAAAAAGAAAAGTTTTGTTTTGATTTGCAGCAGGTAAATGCATAATGGCTTTAATAATCAGTATTTAATTAGTCAAAAAGCTAATAAGCTACAGCTAGTTTTTCTGACTGATAGCATCTTGTGGTCTGTGGTATCAGCTGGGGAGCTGTAGATTCAGCACTCCACTAAGAAATGTAACAATTCCAAATAATATATATATATATAGAAATAGTCTCGATATTAAAAAAAACCCAAACAAATTATAAATAAACACAAATACAGATCTAAATGAAAAAATAGTGTTCTCTTAACTCTGCCTGTATCCAAAATTCTGTCAAATTTCATATTTTTAACTACAGTTAAGTTTCAAACTTAGTAAAAGGATGAAGAACATTTGAAGAAAATTCAAAGAAAATACAAATATGATAGGCGTTAACTATCCAGTACGATAAAAGTGATGTTAGAATGTATTATTATTTGAAGACATTTTGTTTCCACAATTCATATGGCAGCTCAAGAGTAAAAATTTCAACAAAATTTTTAAAAAAGTTTTAGTGCTTTTTCTGTCACTGGGATCATAACCATGCACTAGAAAATTACCATTGAAAAGATTTACAGCTCATGAACACTCTAATAGATTGCTAATTTTACCAAGATTTAACTTCTCACATGTTTTCTCTAACTCTGTGTCTAGACCTGTAATTAATAGGATAAAATAACTGACAGTGAGAGCTGTAGTAAAACATGTCTAGATGGTATTGATAGATTAAAATTTGAAACAATACTATTGGAAAATGTGGGAAAAGATCCATGCCAGAATCCTCTTGGGTTTGCCAGTTTAATTACGCTCCTGGGTATGTAGTTTTCATGATTTTCTTCAGTTGTGGCATTGAAGGAAAAGTAAAATGAAGTGACAGAACAAATTAGAAGGCAATAATGGAAGAGAAAGTGAATAAACCAAGTGTAAACTTTTGATAGGAAACACTTGTGTAAAGCCCAATACTTACGTGCTATTACCTTTTTTTTTGTAACTCCAAAACTTTGATGAAGATGACTAATGAACTTTTTTTGGCACAGTTTTCCATATTTAAGACTAAATATGAATGTGCTCCCACACTATGCATTTTAAAGGAACAGGTTCTTCAAAGTTACCAATAACACTAACTTTTTCTATTAAAATAGCACAATAGGTTTAGTCTGAAAAAAATATTTTGCTGTTTGGTTACTTACACTAATTTGTATTTGACTATAATATGTTAATTATGAATGGAATTCTTTTTAATTAGTAGCACAAAAGTTATTTAATTATAGAAAGCATACAATTAAAAAGAAAGTATAGCCATAATAAATGCTAAGATTTTTCTGAGGACAAAAAATCCAAACGCAACACAGTGTATTCCAATGTTTGACAAAGCTAGTTATCAGCAACAAAACTATTTGAAAACCTCTGAACAATGCATTTTTTTTTTAACCTTGTGGAAGACATTAGCTTGCTAAAGATCTGATCATTAAAAGTTTGAATTGTTTCTCTGTTAAATCAGATATGCCTCCTACAATTTTTACAATACTCATTTCTTTTACAAAATTAATTGTTCTGTGTTTATTTGCTAAAGAATCTCCCCCACGTGAAAAAACAAAATCTCAGTAGATGCGGATTTTACACTGCACTAGATCAATCCCAATACCAGTAAATGGATATTATTAAACAGCATGGGGTAGTGCAAACTGGGAAAGAAAACTTGTAGTGTGCTGCCTTTGAGCAGACCTGGCTTGCATGCTGTGACAGGGCAATTGTCGACATGCTTTTTCATGCCAATCTGCAGCTTTTTCAACTCTAGATGCTATGGCAACCAGGGTTTAACAGACTAAGCAGCTAACAAGCTTCCCTGATGGAATTGTCTGGTTGTATGATTGCCTTGTCTTAGTGAAAATATAAAATAGACCGAAGACGCTTGTGGACATTTGTCAAACTGATTATAATCTGGACGCTCAACTCATAATTATCTGTTATATATTGCATAGTATTGACCGGCAGTGTTTTCTGTGCTGTCTGTAAAGAACATGAGTGCCTTTCTGTAGAGCCTGTTTCCTGTAGAAAGAATGGGTTTTGGATAAGCTGAGTTGGTCAACATGGCAGGTGAGATTATATGGATATAGAAAATAAATGGTACTAGCAGAGGGTTTCTTTCCTCCTCCTTCCCTGCATTTTTGGTAACTTATTTTTAAAATAAAGAACCCCCAAAGGTCAGTTATAAACATATAAACATAAACCACGATTCTTTACAAACATATAAAACTACAAAAAAACCCAAACAACATTTTCAGGACACATTTTAAAAGTCTTTATGTTTCTTCATGTTCATTATCCAGCAGTTGAGTCTTTTTTGTTAGCCCCAATGAATGGCTTGTGTTTCTTGCTTGCTTGTTTGTTGTTTTTTAATTTGTTCTCAGAGGAAAAGGGCATTCACCATAAAATGTGGGCCGAAGACTACGTTTCCCAGCACTTTTTACAAGCTGAAGTCTGTGGGTTTCATTACTTTTTAGACTGCTTGTCTACTTGTATAACATTGTTTTATTTTGAATCTGTTTTAGATATAATAAAAGCTAAGCAGAATGTTTCTTGTTTGTTTTTGATTGCTTGTGTGGTTTTTGTTTGTTTGGGTTTTTTTTGGGGGGGAAGGGGGGGGAGGGTGGTGTAGGGTGTATTTTTTTTTCCCGTTCCTTTTTGTCCTGGGCAAAGAAACTTTGAAACATACTTTTCTGTAAGAATTTCTATAGCAGTATTACCACTCATACTACACTTCCGGATGAAATGGTTTGGTTCTTTTACAGTAGATTTGAATGCAAATGAGGTTTGAGTTCACAAGTGGACTTTTGTCTTTGACAGTTTGATTCTTGGAACTATATCACTGCAGATGCTCCTAACTAAAGGTATCCTCTCAGTGATCCTGATTTAGGGGTTCTGTCTACTACTGTATGTCTACAAGGCCAGCGAATATCCAGATACTTCATTCTTTACCCAGTTGTAAAGATTCAAGTGAATTGCCATCCTCAAGACTTTGTACAATCATGCACCATTTCTTTCATGAAGGAGAATGTGAATTTCATGGACAGGATATTGCAATCAAGCAATCTTGCAAATATGTGAAGGAAGTTCATTTAGTTCCAAAGTGAAAGAACAATGGATTTTCTTTAAGTGTGCAAGAAAAAAACCCCAATCCAATAACCTCCCAAAAATGAAAACAACAACAGAAAAAAACAAACAAAAACATCAACAAAAAAAAGAGAAAAAAAGCCAAAAAACACCATAAAAGTATCCCAAACCCCAACACCAAAAAAAAAAACCCACAAAAAAAAACAATAAAAAAATTTTATTTACTGAATGTGTAAATTGTTGGGAGCTCTGAAATTTGAGATGCTGAATTCAAACATGGTCCAAAATTCTCAGTTTCTCCAGTTTGTACTGATGAAGAGTAATAAGCTCATCTTTGATGGTAAGGCATCCATAAAAGACTTAGTCTTTGTCCAATTCAGGAAATCTTCAAGAAGTGGATTTCCAGATAGCTTTAGAGGTATCCAGCAGAGGCCTATACCATACTCTCTTTTGGCAAACAAGATAAGACCATAGTCTTTACTTCATTGCATAAAACCCAGATGAATTTTTGTATTCTCTTTCTCCAAAGAATTAATATGTTCATTATAAGGAGGATCTTTTATTAAAAAAACAAATAACTATTTTAGCTTGAAGCAATATTTTTTTTCTGTGTTTATATTTTTCATCTCTTTTTGCACTGTTTCTGTAAATGTGTATAGGAAATAATACTGCATTTGGAAAACCAAGTTTTAAGAAGTTGGGTGCAAGTTTTTTTGTTGGTTTGCTTGTTTGGGTTTTTTGTTTGTTGTTCTTGTTGACTGAATAGGAAAAATCCCATGGTACTAATATTCCAGTGTCCAAATAATTAGCTTTGGCAATGGAAAACAGCTGTGATCTGTAGCACTGATGTTGATTATCTCTGATGATAGGGATTTTATACTTCCTTTCAACTTCTGGTTTTTCTATGCCAGAACTTGTATTCTTTTTGCCCCTGAGGGGACTTTTGATAACTGTCTCATTTATAAGGACTTCCAGGTCTCAGACACCATCTAGCTGTAGTACAAGCCAATAGACTCTTTTTGATCACCTGACATGGTACATACACAATTCACAGTATGTTTGAAGTTCACTGTACCTTCAAGCAGAAAAGAAAAGTTTACCAGTTACAGGTAATCTTGTTTCCCGAGTTTGAAACTAACATTGCAGTTAAAAAGACATACGTAGAAAATAAAAAAAAAAAACACAACCAAAGCCAACCACCTAACCAAAACCCCCAAAAACCAAAATCCCAAAACAGCAGATAACTGTAGGTGTGCTTTAAAACCTTCTGCCTTGTCTGTGATGAATCATGTGGATTAATTAGGTGGCTGCCCCATCCCTGGAAATGTTCATGTTCAAAGCCACTTTGGATGGAGCTTTAAGCAACCTGGTCTAGCAGAAGGTTCCCCTGCCCATGAAAGAGGGGTTGGCACTTATCTTTGGCAACCAGATGATCAGGAGATTATGAAAACCAAATACTTTGGCTTTGAATCTTTTGTATGGACATCCTAATTTAAAACAAAATTATACAGAAAAACATAGTTTTTCAGTCTTGTCATGGTAAGCAGTGGTCTAGCAGAATAGATTTTTAACTGTGTTAAGTGCAGCTACAACTTTTTGTAAATTTCTGACTATTTAGTCTTAGGGGAATGAGATGTGGAAATGTCTATCTACTTTTACCTATAGAATTTACCTGTTGAAAGCTTCACAATGACATTGGTCTTGAAGAAAAATCGAAAAGGTCATCAAATAAACAAAATTAAGAAGGTCCTATAAACTCAGCATCAAATTTCATTTATTGCACTGAAAGAATGATAAACACACCATCAACTCATGTGCAACATGCAAAGGAACTTGCCCAATATCTTGTGGCACAATAGTAACATGGCTTGGGATTTTTATTTATTTTTTTAATATTGACTGTTACAGTTTTTATTCTTGTTAAGCTGAAATCACTTTAAAGTTATTTTGGAAGCCTAAAGGAGTAGGATAAGTAAAGTAAAGGAAAGGAAAAAATCCCCAAATATAGAATAAGAGGATATTGTGTCTGTTATAAGTTTCTTTTACACAAATATAATAATAGAAACAAGCTGACTAAAACCTAAACAAAGAAATATAGCATCATAACATACAACCAGAATAAAGTAAACATACAAACTGCCTTCACTTCTGGAATTAATATAGTGTGGCTGGCTAAGATTTATTTACTTGAATATAACTTTGCTCCAGGAGCTATTCAGTTTGTATGGTATACGAGTGCATCAGTGAAAGGAATTGCAGTAAATGTCCTTCAGTAAAATGTAACATTCTTATTTATAGAAATCTAGGTACTATCTTTTTATGAGAAAATATCAGTCAGGAAGAAAATATTATTTTTGGTATATAACTGAAGTTATCCTCATGATGTCTTCATAATCGTTAACACTAAAAGGAAAACATTTTAAAGAAGCTAACATTTCAAACTATCAATAAAGGTTTTTTTCATTTTTGTTTTCTACTATCCCAACTACTCTGAATTTCAAGTTATGTACCTTACTCAAAACAACTATTAGAATATATATAAATGTTTTTTTGTATTTTGTAATTTTTGTATTTTGTAAGTATTTTGTAAGAGATGCTAATTTATACATGAGTATAAAACTTCAAAAAACCTAATCTGAACATTTAAAGCACATTAAGTATTAGAAAACATTTGTCATTTCAAATATATGCATGTACTTATCAACATATGAATGCATATAAATTCTCCTGCTTTTTCATAGTATGTAGATTTTAGCTTAAAGATTAGATTTCTGATCTTTGCAACTATGGAAGCTATGTTGCTATAGAGTCCAAGAGGTCAGCATACACATTTCAACTGCTCTTCTCATTCAGAATTTTTAACTGAAAACATTGCCTCACCCGTTACTCCATTTCCCCTGTGATGGCTGCATAACTCTGATTTTAATGATTTGCCTTACCTGCCTGCCTCATGACTTCATGAGTGGCTATTTCTCATAGTAGCATTCAAACAGTTGTTAATTTTTGTAGGGAAGAGATAATGTAAGCACCTCTTATGCTTGAAATACTGTCAATACAATAAACTGGTAGCAATGTAATGCATTCTGTGCATATTGCAAGAAGGAATCATTCTTTCTCATTATGAGAGAATATTAAAAGACATTCCTACAAAGGTTCTGCTTCTATGAAGCAGTCAGTCTCAGGAACTTGAAATGGTTGGCTGGAACATGCATGAATTTGTTTGCTATTTCTAGAATATATTTTATCAACACCTTTTCTCTACAATTTTAATTTTCAAAATGTCACTGTTTCTGTGTGAGATACTAAGTATGGATCAATTAACTGTTGATGCTTTCTGCCAAGAATAGATGTTGTGATATTGCATATATGCAGGACAGAGTAAATATTCTATGATGGAAATGCAGAAATTGCCAGGCTATGGGTGAATAATGTATTTTGAATGTTACCTGAAGGCATGAGTCAAATGCTAATTATTAATGTAGAAGCTGTTATAGAAATAGTTGAAACTTGGGAGAAAAAAAGGTAAAGAAGTCTTAACTTTTTAGTTGCTATCTTTTGTAGGGAAAAATACAGTTTACCTTACCTGTTTTGAAAATATGTTCAGGTAGGAGAATTTTAAAATATGGTTTCTACAGTCAGAGCAGATTCAGTAAAATCAGTCTAAAATGCTCTTAGAAAATCATTATACAGAATGAAGTAGGTGTCCAAAGGAATTAGGTCTTCTCTGAAGCAACACAGGCTGCTCTATCAGGAGAAAGATGTGATAGAGAGTAGAAGGCTGCTTTTGTGAACTACCTTATCCTTGAAAAGAATTCTTGTGCTTTTTAAGATATCTGGAGAGGATGAACTATTTGAAGTCTTGTGGACTCTTTCAGGTTTTTTTCTGGTGACTTTAAGGTCAGGATTGAGGAGTGTCAGAGCAGCTGGGGCTGAAGGCAGTTTGCAAGTACTTGCTGATGCTTCCTATGTCCCCTGTTTTTTAACAAATGGTTATAAGTCCAGAAATGACAGGCTTTGGCAATAACTCAAAATACTGGTAGCTACACATTGATAGAGAACGACTGGGCAGAAAGTGATTTATTTCTAAGAATTTCCATAAGTTGACTTTTGATTATTGTCATTACAATGTACAGAATTATTTTAAGTTTATACAATACAGTTTACCTTCCTCTCACACAAACCAGAATGTGAACCTACCTGTTTTCATTTACCACTGTGTGATATCACTGAATAATGATACAGTCTGCAGTAATTTGGAAAAGAATAAATTATTATTCCAGCTGTACCTTATTTTTGTTCATAATGAGGTGATATCTCTATGCGCACCCATCTAAAACTGTTGCTTTTAGAAATTTACATGACATTAAGTTCATAGCTGGGTTGCAAGAACCTCTGCATGAAACAGAAAAAGAACGTGGTATACTGCCATTACATACTTCTTTGTTTCCTTCCAGAGCTGCAGTTTATAAAGTCTTAGTCTCCTGGCAATCACAAAGATGAGATGTAGCCCTAAGTGAAGTCTTGCCAGAATTCATGACATGAGTCTGCTGCTTCAAAGGAAGAGATTCATTTAAAGTGAGGCACTATTAAGGAATTCAGGTGATGACATAATACATGTAATCTTTCACAAAGATACTTATTGAAAAACTGTCTCTCATACAGGCAAAACCTTTTTTGAAGACCCTTGCCTTCAACCCACTTCAGTACGATTCAGTACTTCTTCCTGTGCTCAGTTGCATATTTGTCCCTGCAGACCTATTTGTGGGAGTAAACCAGCAAGGGTTTACAGTAAGCAAGACTTTGAAAATAAAAACCTTGTCTAATGTGGGTATGTATAGCAACTTCACCTACTTGAATTCTTGAAAAGCGAACTCCACTACCTCTCTCATTACATTTAGACACACTTCTATAGGTTTTATGCATGAAGTTTTAAATATTAAGTAAAACACCTGAGGGTAAATGAGTAGCAGCATGTCAGGAATTACCTATTTGCCTTTTGTTTGGGGTCACTACTACAACCATTTGCTTTTGTGAGCCCTAAAAGATTTGTTTTATACTTCACTTTGCAGACTTCCCAAATTTCTAACATTTCTGATATTTGGGTAAAGCAGAACTACAATATTAATTGAAATTTTCACTTTGGATAACTGTTTGAACAATTTTTCAAGATATTATATGTGTTAAAAGTTAAATGAAAGTTAAACAGAATTTTGAAAATTGCTGTACTGCAATCACAACTCCTTTCCCCAATACAAGGACCTTCTAACACTATTGGGTAACAATATATAGCGTACAATACATTAATATTGCTTTAATGTGTTCAATGGTACATAAGAAAGTAGTAATTAGGCACTAAGGGATTCTATTTGCTATGATTTGATGAGGTGGTTTATTACCTGTGCTGTATGACAGCAAGCGGTACAATCAGTTTAACTTAATAAGTACATTGACAAAAAAGGCCACTGTGATGTACATTAGCTGCACTGAAAAGGTTCTTTTGAGTTATTACCAAAGTAAAACCTCAAATATCAATTAATTTGTTTAGAACAGTTTACTCTTTACACATCGTCAAATCTTTTGCTATCACAGATTGTACTGTATAGTAGGTAAATTATAAATGTCTAACTAAAAAGTGAACATTTAGATGCAATGGCTACTTAAACAAGATTAAAGGTAACAATAACTAGAATTTGCCTTTAACTGAAGCTCTTAAACTAAGATTGATAGAAAACAGTTTTTGAGAAGAAATAATACATACTGATTTATATAAAATGCTGTTCACTGTATTTTCCTTTTTGTATTAGATTTAATGAATAGATATGCCTTTTTTATTTTGTGGTAACTTACCATTAAATGATACCATCATTTTTTTTTTCTGCCTAAATAAATTCTAATTCTTGTCACCTTCTATCTCTACATGAAGATTTGAGACATTATTCCTAATTGAGATTTTTACTGAATATCTTTTAAAGATAAATTTGTTTTATTCTTTCTCCACTATTTAAAAGGATTTTTCACATTTTTATCTTCTAAAGGAATTGTCAATGAGAAACTAAAACTGCGTAGACTATACATTAAAATCACTTTAGTTTTTAAGCTGTCATGAACTGTTTCAAAAAAAGCTAAGTTGCTATTGTTTAATGTCTGTCATTTTATAATGCTTTAGAAGTTATCTATCCTGTAAAATTATTAACTGATGCTAAAATTGCCTTGTAAGTATTAGGACAATAGCAATTTTGTAACAGCTGGGACACTGCCAATGTAAGATAAGTACATTTTGCTCTGTAGATTCATAAAGTGCTTTGAAATGGTTTGTAACTGATGGATGGATGCATTTTCTAAGTGTAGAAAGCAATATTTTGTAGAGGGAAATGGCTTGAAAGCTGACACACATGCATGCAAATGCCATTCTCTTCAGTAAGTAATTTGCTTTTTCTTTCAAAAGCATAAATGGCATAGTTAGACACATTATTTTGTATATTGCACATAACAATACAAGATGCACAAAAACAGCAAGTACAAAACATTTCATATTGATAGAGGAACCCATGGCTGTAGTATATGATTAGCATAAATGTATACACACTGAAGAAATGCCTTCAGGATTAAAAAGTAAGGCTGAAAACAGGAAAAGTTCTAACTTCAGGAAATTAAAATATTTAGAATATACTTTTTATTTCTCAATCTTGTACATTTTATAATTAATTAAGACATGTAGGGCCTGAATCAGACCTTACGATCAGTACTCCATCTGAATTGATGGTGCCATATCAGGCTTTCATTTTGAAGACAAATGAGCTAGATGAATCCTTACAGTGTTCGTATGTCAATGACAAAACTCAGGAGGATATTACTCTGACACGCATATAGGTACAGATAGCATAGATGAAATTTGTCTTCTTATCATTTAAGAACCATTAAATGCTAAAACCAATTTCTATCCTTGTGGCATATTTGTGGTTCATATCACTGTATCATTTAGATGGTCTGCATTGTAAAAACACTAGTGATGAGAATTTTTGGCCAGCTTCTATAACAAACTTTCATGGTAAGATGGTGTTTTAGGTCTTTGCCCTTGGAAATTTCTATGTCTACCCAGCTATCCGACCTTGAGGAGTGACAGCCTCACTGAACAGCTGAGAATAATACAGCTAAGTCTATACTGAGTAAGTGAAGGAGTCTCAGTCTTAGTCTGGAAAATGGTCCCCAATGAAATCTTTGGAATATCAGCTTGAGCAGGTCTATTCAGTGTGATTAGTGTCAACATATGGCCTTTTTGTTTAAAGAAAGGAACATTTCCTTCATAAAAACTTGTTAAATTTCTCATTCAACAATTATTGTAATCATGACCTTTATTGTTCATCATTTTCACTAAAATTTCTGCTTCTACATCAGCTTCTTTCTTAAGATATATATTCCCATTAGATACAAAACAGCCATTAATCTTAATGGAAACTCTGCTCAGAAATGGAGTGAGAAAGGCACCCAGGAGGTTTTGTCATACCTTTAAATTCAGTACCAAAAAAAAAAAAAATGATTTGAACTATAATCTGATAATGAATACACATTGTTGAAGAATTAAAATTTAAAATATATTTACATACTTCCTTAATTTATATGAAGAAGAATTGAAACAACACTTTTACTGGCTTGTGTGGCAGATTTCATGCTGTATCCTAAGGAATACTGCTCGTTTTGTGATACTGTAGGAAACAGAAAAGGGTGAATAGCTCATAGAAACAGCTTATCTGACAATCTGGGTCTTGGATTTTTTTTTTTTTTTTTTTTCCTTTCTTTGGGACAGATGGTTTTTTTTAATTTTTTTTTTTTATTTAAAAACATTTTTTTTTTTTTTTTTTCCATAACTTTATATTTAAAATTCAAAATTTGAGCAGTAAAGTTTACTATAAACGATATGGTTTTACCTCTATTTCTGGACTTGATGCCCATAAAATGCAGGAAACAAAAACTTGAAAAAGAGCTTTTTCATGGGAATAAGCAGTTTAAAAAAAAATCTGAAGTTTGTTTATGTTTCTTGAGTATTTGAACATCTCTTTTTAGAATTAGCTGTCAGATTTTGTAACTGCAAAATTGTGGCAACATTACAATACATGTGACTAGTAAAAAAAATAAATCCACAAGCAAAATAAATAATTCAGTTTGTCCTTCAGAAGACCCTTTGTGTATTATAAATTGAATGAATCTATTAATAACAGGAATATTTTGTTTTTAATTGAAAATCCTGATTGCAGTTCTCTTAAAGTTTATCTCATAATACCTCTTTATCTTGAAGGATAGGTTTGTAGGAGGGAACATGAGAAAAACATTTAATCAGAAACTGGCAGTCAGTAGAGTGGCAAGAATTCAATGGTAAACAATACCTCTCCATAAAATTGCCAGATTGAAAGGATCTGATAACTCCCACTTCTAGAAGCTACTTGTACAATTTGCAACTATTTTTAAATGCTTATGTTTTAGAAACAAGTTGTAATATAAGACCATCAAAATCATTATACTAAGACTACGTTAGGTGTTTATCTGTATTATATCTGCCCTAAGGAGAAAATTCAGAGCATGCTTTCTGTGATATTGATAACTCGTGTGACTGGAGCCTATAGGTAGAAACTGTGCCTTGGAAGACATAACATTTTTTTATTTATAATATATGTAACTTTTAAAACATCACCAGAGATAAGCTGAAAATATAACCTATGTAATCAAAAACAACCTGAAGAAATTATTTATCTATGGACTATATTACAACTTGAGTAACATTATAGATCTCTTGAAAGCAGCTTTCAAATAAAATTTATTTATGATTGTGCATTAAAAAAATAGGTAACTGATTTTTTTAAAAATAAAAAAAATGCTGTGCTTTGAGGAAAAATTACGTGAGAGAATTAAAATATAAAAATATTTGAAATATTACTTTAATTTTAAAATATACACTTTTCAGTTTTCTTTTCTTTATGTAAAAGTATAATTAATAGTGAAGAATGCGAGGAAAAATATGTGTTCATTAATTTTTTCTCTTTCATTATAGTTCCCCTGTGTTTTCCCTAATTGGTATCACATTTTTCTCTGCAGATATACTTCATCCTTTGTAAGAAAACAGACACAAAAGCCCTTCCTAAGCTAGGTAAGAAATTAAAGTCTGATTTCCCCTCTTTATTAGTCTTCTAGAAACGTTTTGTAGTTCTCTGTGTGCACGTATAAAAATATTTCACACAACTGTATACCCATCCTATTTTTAAGTAGTGAACAGAACAAAGTTCTTAAAGCACAAACTGATCTTAATCGTCTTGAAAAATGAAGCTAAAATATTTGGGAATAACATGGGAAAAAGATTATATTTATTTGAATAAATAAGTAATATGGACAAATATATTTGCTTTCCCAGAGTATGCATATTGATAGTGTGTAGTTACCATATGTAGTACAGTGGAGGAAAAGTCTGTATCTGATTTTAAGATGATGAAACTGCTACTTCACTAAGTAATGCTAACTAGAGGCAGAAACTAGACATCACACTGGAAACACAAGCAATTCCACTGTCTTAGCTTTCCATTCAAAGCCACTGAAAATTCTTTTACTTAATCTCATAATCATCTTGAAATAGCTGACTCCTATATGTTGGGTTTTTTATAGCAGCCATGATATTTGGATTAAAACTCCTTTTGTATCTTTTGAAAAAGGAAAAAAAAATGGCTTAATGGAAATTGTATAAATAACTGAGAGTTGCTGCTCAGGAAAAAAAATTTGTTTATGAGGAATTTTCTTAGTGAGCATTTGGCCATGATTTAGGGACCACTTTGAATTCTTCAGTTTGGCCTATTGTGAAGTAGATGGGATCATTTTCTTCTATACAATTTCTGCAATTCCACCTCTTATTTTAGCACATAATTAGGAGTCAAGCAGTCTGAGGGAGCAGGTTGCACAGAAGCATATTTACAATAGTCATTTGAATAGGTTTTATGTACTCTAGCTATCAAGGCACAGTAACCTTTAATCATAACAAGGACTGAAGTAAGAAGAAAAACTTGGTGATACTCTGTAGAAAGCCCTTGCTTGCCACACTCACAAGTCCATCATTCCCTATTTGCTAGTTTCAGGCTGTGACTCAATAACTAGTTTTATAAGGATGAGATGAAACAGTAAGATAGTTGTAAATAAATCATTATACACATGTTGTTTTATTTTCAAAATGCAATGGCCCTGGCAACAAAAAGCTTTACTTCCAGTGAATCGTTGGCAGGTACATTTTAAAATTATGAAACCTGTGAGGTTCTAACAGGTTTCACTTACCTCTTCAAATTATATTTTAAAAAATTTGCACATCTGTCATACTTTTTATCAACACTTTTTAAAAAAACTATTCTGCATGTATTAAGGAATTGAGCCTGAACACTCTCTGAATAGGTCAATGTCTTGTATCATCTTTTTGCAGGACAGAGAAGCAGACAGAGGTTCAGCATTGATTATATACCATCTGTAAAATGCTGAGCTCGTTTAGCTTCTATTAACTGACACATGCTTTGTCATAAGTTAAGATTAAGATGCTTTGCATAGTACAACTAGCATTCAGTCTTCATAAGACTGGGTCTCATTCAGGCTGAAATAAGATGACAATAATACAGTTTTAGTATGGTCTACAGCCGTATAGTCTATGTACCTGAGGCAGTAGGAACTGTTTACCTTTCATAGCAAAGCAGAAAATATTCAGAGGCTGCTTTGAGATTCCTCAAACTCAGAGTATGTGCAGCCTGTGATCTTGCATTGTCATAGTCAGAGGCAGTAGGTCACCTGGGATTGCTCTTCAAGTGACTAATTTTCAGGTACAAAGACACAAAGTAGAACAAGTTGCTGATTTAAAGGGTCTTCTGAACTTGTTAGGAAAATCTGGTACTTTAATTGCAAAAAGCTTCCTTCCATTCTTTCCTCCGTTTCTTTCTCCCCTCTCTCTCTCTTTCTCCTTTCTTCCCTCCCTCCCTCCTTCCCTTCCTTATCTAATATACCTGATGTCTCTGATTTTTCCCTTGCTCCTTTTAAATATGTGAATTTACTACTTGACTCTTTCTTCAATTATTTTCCCCCTCTCCTGCTAAAGTAAGTGTGGTTTTGTTGTTGCCCAAACCATATGTCATATGTAGTAGACAGTTTATCAATAACTTTTTGTAGTTTTGTAGTTTTACTTTCAATCTACAATTTGCAAGTAGCATAATTTAACACATTATTGAAACAGAGAGAAGGTAAAAACATTTTTAGGATAAGATAAAAAAATAAAATAATCTGTAGTTACATGCAGTTAAGTATCTGTATAATATATTCTTCTACATTACTGAACAGAATTTTCAAGAACATAGAAAATATTTATTTTTGTAAGTAAAGAAATACCATTAATTCTGATACTTTTGTAGAAGTGAAAGCAATAAGATATTTCACTGTACTGTATAGCTGATAGAGTTATGCTGAACAGTAAACAACTTTACTGCTGTTGGCTACATCTGAGGATATATCATGATGTCAGATGTTCTTACAAAAGAAAGGAAATTCATATACCTTATTTCACTATTTGTGTCTCTGGGTCTTCCTACCCTGAAGGCTGTCTACTCACAGAAGGATGATCTGGCAATATAATGGTGAGGAAGTGTAACTACTGCTTTAAGTGGCATCAACCACTAAATGTGAAAGATGTGTTAACTAGAGTTCTTCCTGATTGACTGCTGGGCAGATGAAACTTCAATAGAGTTAAGAGGGAAATGAAGAGTATATATATTCTGGGCAGTTAAAAAATCATTCAACACTGTCCCACATGACATCCTTGTCTCGAAATTGGAGAGACATCAATTTGATAGGTGGACAACTCGGTGGATAAAGAACTGGCTGGATGGCCGCACACAAAGAGTTGTGGTCAATG
>JBAFWW010033747.1:0-20343 GCA_036873685.1 Agapornis canus | reverse complement strand
TAGGGTTGGAAAGGACCTTAAGATCATCTAGTTCCAACCCCCCTGCCATGGGCACCTCACACTAAACAAAGCCCATATTTTTGGGGGTTATGACATTTGTTCTGGAAGCATAGACACAGACACAGCTTTATTATCCTCAGATTATGTCTCACATTCACCTCTAATATCACCTAGCTGACATCTGACACAACTTTGATTTCATATTTTTTATGTCACTTCTGTCAATCAGTCTATCAGCAATCATGCCCCAAAGACTTCCAGAATTCTCAGTGATTCCTCTGCCAAAACTCTTGTTCATGATCCAATTTAATTTCAGCTTCATTGCTATAGTTCCCAATGTACTTGTAGCTACTCAGAAGACAACATATACTACTCCATCCCTACATAGAAATGAGTGTTTCTTGTCCAACTCCCTTAATTTCATGTATGGAAGTAATTTTCATGTTACATCTACTATTGTGAGCTATCAAGTCTGTGAAGCTCAATCTGCTTCAGCAGAACAGTCTGTTAAAACCCTCTCTCTAGCCAGCTGCCTCCTTATTGCTGCTCCAGGGCTGTCTGGGAGATCTGCAGCTGACGTTTTGCATGTCATGCATCATTCCCTGTTCCTTCAGGCTTGACCACAAAGTGCTTTTTCCAGGTTATTTCCCTTACCTTTACTTCCTTATTCTCCTTCCTTGCTACTGGAAAAGCAAAAGTTATTTTGGTGCCATGTTACTGTGCACATGAAGGCATGGACAGGCTTTTGTGGTGGCTGAGAAGGGTGTTACTCAAAACAGGTATGGCTGATGGAAGAAATGGATTCAAAGGCAAGAGAGAAAAGGAAAAGGCCCAGTTTGTAAACACACAGAAAATAACTGCAATATTTTTCCCCCACCTTTAAAACAAAAAAAAATATCTGGCTTCAGAACTTTGGATTTCATGATAAAGCAGCCACCTGTGTATGTTGCTGCCCACCACCTCTCTATAGCACAGTATTTTTTCACAGTTTGGTAAATGATGACTCAGATGACCGAGCATGTATCTCATTTAAGGATCATACGTGTAGGGATATTTTACAGTCACTTTGAGACTACTTATTAACTGATAGCAGCAAGTTTGGAATCTAATTTTTAAAAAATCTAGTTGCAAGGTATTCAGAAGAGGATTTTCTCATCTGTCTTGTCTCTACTTACACCCGCTATGGACAAATTGAGGAACTTACACATTGTGTACAAAGTCTCACACCTTAGCTCTTCTTTTCCTTTATACTTGGAAGAGTCACAGGCTTTTATCCATCTCTTTTCTGCATTTCAGAATCTTTCTCCTCACCTATATTAATCATTTAGATTCTTCATAGTATTTTTTCACAGTTTTTTGCTGTGTTCTAATGTTTAAATTTGGCACATTATGGCTAAATATTTGCTAATTTGGGTTCATTTTCTTCCTTTTGCAGAAGAATGTTAAATCTTGTTTGTCTCCTATTGTTGTGGTTTAACTCTGGTAGCAGCAGAGCAACTCAGCCCCACACAAACTGGTGCTTGCTCCCCTCCAGCAGAATGGAGAGGGGCATCAAAAGAGTAAAAGTGAGAAAACTTGTGGGTTGAAAATAATACAGTTTAGTAGGTAAAGCAAAAGCTGTGCATGCAAACAAAGCAAAACAAGCAATTCATTTATTACTTCTCATCAACTGGCAGGTGTTTGGACATTTCCAGGAGAAGACAAACACCATAACTCTGAATGTCCAACTTCCTCCTTCTTTCCCCCATATTTTATTGCTGAGCATGACATCAGGTGCTGTGCGATATCCTTTCAGTCAGTTGGGGTCAGCTGTCCTAGCTGTGTCCCCTCCCAGCTTCTTGTGCACACCCAACCTGCTCTGGTGGGGTAGTCTGGGAAACAGAAAAGGCTTTGACCCTGTGCAAGCACCATTCAACAAAAACTAAACCAGCCCTGTGTTATCAACACTGCGTTTGGTCACAAATCCACAAAATAAGCCCGTACAAACCACCAGGAAGATAATCCAGTCAAAACCAGCACTCTGATGCAACCTGCTTTGAAATGCTATGGGTACTACCAAAAAAATCAAAAAAGCCAAATGGCTACTGCTTAGAAGGCAACATGTCTCACCTATGAACATCACAGAAGATGATGGACAGAGAAACACAGCTCCTCTGTCCTCTGAGCTATTACTGATCCATTAACCCTGAAGGTACTGCTCTGCACCCTGTTCTGACTTCAAGGCATAAGTTTTGAGGAATGTAGAATGTGGTGTTGGAGCTTGCTGTGGTAAAAAAAGAGAGTAAAAGCCAAGGTTCCTGCTTACTTGATTTGGACTTCAAACTTTTTACGTTACTCGTGGTATGAATGAATGCAGCAAGGAATAGTTTCTGGGTAAAGAAGTACTTCAGAACTCAAGATTTTCTGAGAAGGGTGGTTCTCAGATTCAATTTGATCTGATTTGATTTGATCTGATTTGTTTTCGTTCCATTATGTAAAATATTTGAACATCTGGAAACATACACTTCATTTGTCAAATAAAACTGGGCTCACTCAGTGTGACAGGATTACATTGAGTGATGCAGTTTATATGACCACAGTAGAAATATTGGGTTCAGACTGCAGAAGCTGAAGCAAAACTAGAAGCAAGGAAAAGCATTACTTGAAAAACAATGAACTGGTTGTAAATTCTTAGGACAATAGCATTGGACAACTGAATTGACAACCTGAAAAATAGGTTCAAATTAAGAAACATCAGGCTATAAGAATATTGGAGGCACAGCAAAAAAAAAGAAAAAATATTTTATGATGCATCATAAAACTGAGGAGACTGAGTCATTTTGAACTCTCTAGATGGTGCAGCAGAATGCTGTAATTGTGAGCAACCTAATTATGTAATGGTTTGCCAATGCTTCCTAAATGTGTGTCTATTGGAACAAGGCATCATATTTCTAAACTGCCACATAAATTTGAGTCTAATTTTCAGGGTTCAATACTTTTATTGAGATTGCAGTTTTTCTCTGTCAGTGTCAGAAATATATGAAAGCATTTATGATAATTAAAAAAGGAATGAAAATATATGACCCTAGAAGGGGCATTGCTGTATCCTGCCAACCTAGGAGTCTATGATGGCAGACTAATAGATGTATGTCACATACAAATGTCATTGCATTTCTGGACAAGGTACAGTGTAGGAAACCAAATGGAAGAGCCCTGCTATATAGTACATAGTAAACCACACCAAAATTGGCTCACCTTTGTTATGTTGACATTGCTCCAATTTTACCATAACCCCAGCAAAGGACATGTTGTTCTGGCCCATTGGGATCTTGCCCAGTCCTACAGTTGTGTACTCCTTGCTAGTGCTCTCATACTTTGACAACTTACTGTGCACTATTCTACATAATACTTTAAGCTTTCTCCTGGTGTTGGTTTGTTCTGATTTTTTTCTTTATTACTTTTGTCATCTTCATCATCATGTGAGATGGTAGTGGCTGACAGCTCTGGAGCATAATAATTGTCATTCCAACTGTTCCATAGAAAATAACAGCTGGACTTTTCTAATGGTGCGATGCTGGGTACTTTGATGTAAAGATTTACATTTGTTAATATTGGAAGCTTCCTTGTTTTTCTCTATGGATGAATACATACCAACATAATGTTTTGAAAGTTGAAAACTGAATAATTGCTAATATATGAAATACTGTCCCGTGGACAAATCATCTACATTTCTCTGTATTTGATGTGATACAAGATTTAGACAAAAGAATTTTTAGTAGAGTTGCTGTGATGTTCTGGACCATTAAAATAAATTTTTCTAAATATTAGCAGAGGTAGTTACAGTCTGTGACTGTTTTCTTACATTCTAAAAGTGAAAGTTTACATCAGAGAATAAATTGACACCTCATGGTCTAATTATGTTAAATAAGCTATGTGGAAAAACATGGAAAAACTAGTACTGTTTTCTACATTTTTCTGATATATATGATTCATTAGAAGAATAGGATACCATACTCCTTAGAAAAATAAGGAAATAATGTCGTTTGTGAAAAAAGAGTTGTAGATGGTGAAATAGTGTACAGCTGCAGTAATTGTAGCAGTCAGTGATGCAAGTGTGCAATAAAAACCAACCGCTGATGTGACAAAGCTTGCTTTCCATATCCAGGCTTATATCATATAAAAGATTTAGAGGAAAGAATGGAAGCCAAACTGAGGTAGAGTACTGATGTAAAAAGAAAGCTGCCTGCATTAAACTTGTTACTGGATATAGTATTCTGCACAAATCAGGCCCATTTGGTAGGTTCCCAGTGCTTATCCTGATAGACAGCTTCACTCTGAAACTCCTGCAATGAGGATTAGTGATTTTCTTCACAGAGGCAATTAACAAATACCAGAATGTATACCCTGCTGCTGATACTGCAGTTTGGGGAGATGTTGCTGAAGCAGTCCTCAGAAAGGCTGAACAGCTGGAGTTTGACTCTAACTGTTCTTTAGAAGGACGTTTCTTTCCCAACTCTAAGCAACACTGGTATCGCCCTTAGCACAAACAGAGTAAAAGCAGTGCTTCAGTGCAAATTAGATATAGGAAATATTTATATGAATGCATGATGTGAAAAAGAAAAAATTAAGAAAAGTGCTAGTTTTAAACTTGATTTAGTCAAGAAAAAAATGGCCTTTTTATTTTTTTAATTCCTTTTTTTATTATTTTTTTTTATTTATTTTATTTTTTTTTTTTTAGAACAGAAGGGGAATGTGATTCTCCTACAGGGATGCAGATATGTAATACAGCTTGGCAACACCATATTTATGCTGGTGGCCTGTTCACAGGGAATACATATTCAACCTTTTTGCTAAAAAGTGACCTGTTCCATAGAAAAAGCAGTTCAAAGAGGCCTGGGAGGGGAGAACGTGGTAGAAGGATGAAGTCTGGCATGTGGCATAGTAGAAAAGGAAAGAAATAAATCTGAAAGAGTACTCATTCTTTCTATGTTGAACCTCAAAGAAGTCTGCAACCTGAACACAGCACCAGGATGATGCTGATGAGAAAGTGCAGAGGACCACAAAAAAAACATTAGAAGTCAAACAGGTCTTGTATAAAGCTCAGGGAATAGTGTTCTGCTGTTCTGCTATTAAAAATCTCATTTAGGAGATGGACTCCCTCATGGGCTGAGCTGTGGCTGACTAAGGTTCTTAAATAATAGAGAAATTCTTCAGTAATCCCAAACTACCTTCTGATACAAAGAAAAGAGCAGTCATGCTCTCCTTAAATAGGGCTCTGAAAGCCTCCAAAGGATCTCCCATCTACAGAACCAGCAGGCTGCCTACAGGGGCTCTACTTATAATGTGAAATCCTCCCTCCTTCCTTGGCTTGTGGCCTTTGAAGCTTTCCTCCTCTCTGACTCTCTTCTCCAATATTTAATACACCTTAAATCCCTCTGTAAGCATAATGTAAAAGATCTGAATCCTTTTTGCCTTCCTGCCTCTTTCATGCTCATTGCTAGAGTTGTTCCCATGGTCAAGGTGTTCTCTTTCATCAGTAATTCCTCTTCTTCTGTTACAGACCTGAGCAGTAGTCCCTGCTGCTGAGCAGCCCCACAGCCACCGCCTGGAGCTTGTGGTCACTAACAAGCTTTCACCCCATCACTAACAAATGCTAATGTGCCGTTGGGATGGTGCTGGGAAGGCAGGGTAGGATCAGATGTGTTATAAAGCTAGAGAAAGACCTAGCAGCATTCAGACCACTGCCCACTTGATTCTAATCCAAGCCGGGATGAAGCCTTCCAAAATAAACAACATGGGGAAAATGTTCAGGGACGAGTCATAGGTACTGATGTGAAAAAACTGCTGACAAAAGCAAGCAAAAATAACATGAGAGAAAACAGAGAAGGAATCTAACTGGCCACAGACTGAATATATTACCAAAGCTATAGGCACCCATCAGTGTCCACAGGGTGCACAAACTAGATGCCACAACCTGGCTAAGAAGGGAGGCCAATGGGGCCCATAGTTTAAAGCTAGTTTTAGTATGTCCCTGCTACCAAGTTTGTTATCTGGCTCTCATTGTTAAATTAAAGTCTTTTGACATGAAGCTAGCCAAATGTATTGCACTGAACGCAGGAGATCTTGTGGATGCAACTAAATGATATTGAAGCCTATTTCTACTGTGGTATACACCCTAAAAAAATGATTTTTTGTCGGGGTGTAAAGGATCTATTTTTCTCACACTTGCAGAGAGCTCCTAAGTAGTGGAGAATGATCAGTAGTTAAAAGAAACATTTAATCTATACCTAAATTTGAACTCTAAATACACTGAGTTTATTAAGTTCTGATACACTGCTTAAAAAAAATAAAAGCAAAGCATAGTGTATGATTCAGATACCTTTATGGCTGAAAAATGTTTGCATTTAAACAAATATTTTGTGGCTTGCTTCTATAATTTTCATGAAGAAAACCCTTCTGGAAATAAATTTCAGAAATTTTTAGTAAAATTGCTTTGAAAAGGAGCCTTACTAGGCAGGCTGAGGGTTGGTATCTGTGTCTACCCATGTTGCTATTCAGTAGCAAATAATCAAATTATCAATCTCTTGTTCATGTCTAATAACATTGATTTCATCTTCATCTTTGCAGACACATTAAAGCTGACAGAAATATGCAGTTCCAGCAAGTTTTAACTGTGAGATGTCAGTAGACTCACGAATTCTGGATTTAGACTATTAAAGATAGGCATTCTTGGAAAAAAAAAAAAATAAAAATAGACCCTTCCATTAAATCAAATAGTTTTTATTACTACTATAGCAATTTAGCTGAAGAAAGAGATAAGCATCTGCTGTTATTCAAAACCCTGTTCTCTAGTGCTCCTAAGCCCTGTATTTTCAGTGGGGAAACAATTGCAATGCCTCATCCTAGAACAAAGTTTTTTTATTTCTTGTGTGAGATAAAAAGAAGTATTTTGCAGCTGCCAGATACATATATATACATATGCAGTGTGTACTGCAGCTGAGCTTTGATATAATGTCAGGTTGAAATGCAGCATGTACCATCTCTTCCTGTGCTTTCCTTTGGAAAGCATCTCTGGTGAATGGGCTGAAAAATGACCACTGTCCCTTAGCATGTACCCTGGTTGTCCACCTCTGGAGCTTCTGAAGGAAACTACCCTGGCAAGAATCCTAGTGCTGTAAGCAGTCTGACTGGTTGTGATATGCGAGTGTAAGGGAAACAAGGGCAGGATATTGATCTGAGTACATCAAGCCCCATTTACTCTTAATCTGCACTGGTTACTTGTTCTTGTTAGAATTTATAACGTACTCCTACCACACACTGATCTTAGACCTGTGCTTTGTTTTGACAAATCACAAACATGAGATTCAAAATGCTGTCACTAATGCTTAGTGGATTTTGTGCCTATGTGAATGGAAAATCAGTGCATTGTGTTTTACCCAGATTTTCTGCAGCAAACAGAATCCCATTACAGTCCCTTCAATGAACCTCATTTTTTAGATTCTTGAACAGACAGGTCCTTTATTTCAAGTTTTCTCCCTATAAGCAATGTGATACAACTCATCTGTGTTAGGTAAAATATTCTTTGCTTAGCCTAAGCCTTTATGTTTATTATCTAGTCCTTTCACCACCTGATATCTCTCTCTCTGCAGTTAAATCTATGCCTCTTTATAAGTGATTCCTTAGCAAAAACAAGTCTAAGCCTATTTCTGCAGGGTGTTTATCTGCAGTGACCAATGACCTGATGGCTTACTGTATCTAATACCAATGTTAGGCGTTATTCTGAAACTGAACTTCAAAAAACTGGAAGACCTCACTGTAGAAACAACACAGTTGCATTTTTCTTTACAGATTCTGCCAGTGGAGGCCTTTGCCAGTCTTCATCCCTTCTCTGCCATCTCTTTCTAGCTAAAACTTGCATCAAGCTAAAAGCTAAAAGGTGCTATGCTTGAAAGGATTTGTGGAGATGCCTTAAAGTACAGAAATAGACTAGGAATATGTATGAAAGCCACCCATTCCTGCAGATGCAGAAAGCATCCTGTTTCTCTGCTATAGCAAGGCAATAGTTGTATCCTTTTATCAGAAGGTGTCACTGTTGCCTCTGGCCTTTCCTGTGCAGCAGGGCTGTAGAAATGAAAGCCCATGGATCACTCATGATGTTTACTTTTGCCCTACTAAAACGCCTTTCAACACCTGCACATATGGCTGCAATATTTAGTAAAATATTTCTGGATACCAGTTGGTCTCCGGGAGATGTATATCACCGTTTCTGAATAGAAGAACAAGGTGGGTGTGTTGGTGGTGGGGGTGAGAAGGCTGGATTTAACAGTGCTGAATATGATTTTTATACCACTGATTTTTTAGCTGCCAGGGCATAAATAATATTTTAAGTCTAGTTCAGCTATCTTTCACCTGTCAAATAGCTAACCATACATGCATGCAATCAGTTATGACTGCCCCAAAAAATTGTGAAAGTGTGCCAAAATACATTAGAACCCAAAATCTCTGCTCCTTATGTTCTCATTAAATCCTTCTGACACTGCTACCTGCAGCTCAGGGAAAGAGAAGGAAATAGATAAAAGAAGATTGTTCCAAAACCTACAAAGTATACAAAATACAGGGCAACCAAATCCAGCCACCTTCTCAGATGAGTGGTGCAAGGAGGTCTCTGAAGAGGTGAAGCACTGTACCTTTGCTAGGTGAAATGGAAAGGTCTGGGAACTCTTCACTCTTGGAACACTTCACTGAAGCTTCCCAGCAATAAAGCAGTTCTGCTATCAGCTGTTTTCATTGCCCTTCTTCTTGTTGGAAACATTACCCCTATGTCTACTATACTTTCTCAAGCCCACCTTCTCCACACACGATTTAAATAGTTTTTAAAAAATTATATGTTTAACAGGGCTAAAGGACTTCATGTTTATATCAACCTTGAAGTAGCAAAGTTTGCTATATTTGACTGGGATTTTTAATGATAAGATATTAAAATAAGTCCTTATGCTCAATAATCCTTCTGCACTGAATTAATTGTTTAAGAAAACAAATGAAGCAGTAGGAGCTTGTTATACAGACATTTTGTCTACATAGCTTCTTTTCCAATTCTTCATCAGACTGTTTCTAAAACCTAAGAGAATTTTCATTGAATTGCATGTTAAACATTGGGATTTTCTTATCATGGTTTGCATGTTTTCAATTAAAAGCCTTATATCTATTGTCACTGGAGTAATTGGCAAAATTCCCATCAGCTTCAACATCTCTAAAGTGAAGCCCAAATGTTTCTACTATGCCAGATTGAGAAAGGTATTTTGACATTTTTGACCTCCTCAGTTAAATAGCCACTGAAGAGAAGTGTCCTGAACCCGACAAGTACCAAAACAAATACAATACAGTTTTAGGCAGATGACAGTAAATTTCTGGTTTATGCTCTGTTTCTCAAAGCAACTAGCATCTGGTGCTCTAAAGACTTCATTAATTATGTTTAGCCAACAGCATTATGCAATTTATATACTGGGGCACAGAAATTTTTCCTTCATTCTTTCAATAATCACTTTATGCCTTGGAGCAAAATATATTATTATATTTAACCTTATTTTGTGTAACAAAATTAATATATATGCATAAAATCATTCAGCACACCTAAAACTAGAAGTTAGAAAATCGAACTATATTTTCCTGTAAGACTGGATCCCAAAAGATTATGCTGGATAAAGACCCAGGTTTTTTCTCAGTTTTGTTCCAGTCCTGCAAGGGGAACTCTGTTCTCTCTGTTTAATGATAAGAAGTGATACCTAAATAACCTGGTTATTAGTAGAGATGATCCTCCCCAGACACATGACAAGTAGTTCGCTAGGAAAAGGAAACAGTGTTTGAGCTCGGTTTTGTTTGCATACTGTTGTGCTAAACTGGAAGAACTTTAATGAAAGGATCTCTTTGCAGGCAGTAGATTTTAAAGATACCAGGAGAACGAGAGGAGACTGATTATTTTTATATCATATCTACATAATCTCGGATCTCAAATACAAAGTCATCCCTAAGCTTCCTGTGTGTTGTCATAGGGCATGTTGTCCATTCTGCCTTGCTAATGATTGCAGCTCTCGCTGCCACAATAAGCTCCAAGCAAAGCAGCTAATGGTTTTTCAGCAACAGTGATAAAAATGGATTTTGCTGTTTCATGGGACCAGCTCGCCACTAATGTGATTAGGGGGCCTTGGAGGGAAGTTGCTGGTGGAGGAGAGAAAAAGGAATAATGTCTTCTGTTTCACGGAAAAGGTAAAAGGTTCACTGTCTCTGGTCCAAGGTGTACTTCTGATGTGATAAATTGTTCTGAGGGTAAATTATTCTGTGACCCCTCTGTAACATCCCTTACCTCACCATGGCTCAGCTCAGGTCTAGTATGTCTCAGATGCATATCCTTGGCTGAGGCTGCTGAAGAAATTGTGCATATCTGCCAAAGAGCTGTGAAATGGTCTGTAGAGCAGAGCCACATGAGATAAGAAAGGAAAATTGAAGAGGAAGGACTGTTGAGACTGGGGTAGGTTGCAGCTCAAGGATTCAAGAGGCAAATCAAGAATATGAAAAACAGAAATTATTACAAAGGGCTGGAATATGTCAACCACACTGAAGATCAACACCAGAAAGCAGCAAGGACCAAGCCTTCCCCTCCTGAAAGTGTTCTGGGTGTCCTCCAGAGACATCATGATGGGCATACTAATGCTTCATTCAACTAGTAGCTCCTCCTATTGACTACAGTGATCATAAATAGTAAACCCATAAATAATTACTTGATACCTTTAAGTTGTATATACCTCACTTACAAAGTCTGTGCATTGCTCAAAGTGCCCAAAGGGCTCCAAGGAGTAAGAGTTATGAGAGAAACCTTTTAGTTACAGCTGCCTGCATGCCACAGACCCCATCATTCCTCCTGGCATCATCAGCAGGCAGCTCAGCTTTCCAGGGGGCAGCTGTGGGCAAAACAGACCACAGGACAGAGTGTTGCTATCATCAGCTGCCTGCTTCATTTGACATCATCTGGCTCTGACTATGCCTTGCATGGCCCTTGCTTTCAAGATAGGTAGTCTGAATGCTGCTGATAATGAGGAGGCTGGCTATCAGGGTTTCTTTGCATCTGCTGGCAGAGCTGTCCACTAGGCAATACCAGCATCATTACGTTACAGCAAATGTTGCTCAAGTGCAAATTAATACATGCCCCCTGCTCCATGCCCAGGACTCTATCTTGATTGATTAGATTAGATTAGATTAGATTAGATTAGATTGATAACACTTGGTGCTGAAAAACTGCAAGGATCCCTGAGCAAGCAAACAGAAGTAATAAAGGTTATGTACTGCTCAAGTAACTTGCTGAGGTACAGATGACCTAAGGACAGATGAACTATAGGCTAAAAGAACCAACAACTCCTCTAATCTCTACCTAGGTACTAAGCCTGTTGTCCTATTCTTGCTGTGTTATGTTGCTTTCCTGTCTCAAATATCTCAGGTACATGTTTAGCATAACAACCCTTGGTCAATAGCCTTAAAAGACTCGTGTTATTTATATGAATAAGGTTGTCATCTTGTTGTGATCCTAATCATCACATATAATTCTAAACAGTCTACTTTTTACCTAACATCTGTGTGAAGGGCTGCTTCCCACACTATCTGCATGTTAACTGGCTAGAATCCTACCATACCGAGGATGCTATTCTTACATAATTACCAATCTCAGCAGCTGGTAGTTCAAGGAATAATGTTGGTTTATTAGTTATGGATTACAATAGATATTCACAAATCATTGAAAATCAAGGTACGATTCTTCTATGCTAAATGACTAGTAACTTGCATGTCCATTTTGGTGGCCTCTGCTATTTTCCTGTCAAAATACTGAAATAGATCTATATAAAAGGAAGACTTGCTTACTACTGCTTAAGGAGCACATTAATCATCAGTAGACTAATTTTCACACATTCCTTTTATTTTAACTCTACTGGACTACAACAGCAGAGGACAAGTAGGACTATACCCTTGTCTAGAAATTCAGGTGCCTGCTGTGTTTGGAATTGACTATGTCTGCAAATTTAACCAATTTAGCTCAGAACAGGTATCACTAGGAAAGATGAATACAACAACACACTTGTGCAAGGAAACATTTTCTCTCCACTCACAGCCTTGAGCTTTGTATCAGAAAATGCCCTACAGAAATATTATAAGTACAAAACCAAAACACCACAATCAAACCACAAACTAGGGAAAGCAGTGAAAAATAAATATTTGAAGAAAGCTAAAATGCTGCTGTAGTTTTTGCTTGTTTTGTTGGTGTTTTGTTTTGTTGGTGTTTTGTTTTGGTTTTTTTTTTTCTTCTTAGAATAACCTGAATACTTTTGATTACTGCAATGGAAAAATACTTCAGAGAAAAACATCAAGTCAAGACTTCCTCCTCTGAGTTCCCACACTCTCACTGCAAAGCAGATCTATAATTGCACTTTATTGAACATGTGGTCAGGCTAATCAGGAACAAAAGAGTCCTGAGTGAGACTTTGCCCTTTGCAAACTAGTCTACAATATTTTAGTGCAGCTTTCTAATATCTTGGGGAAGGGGAAAAGCAAAGATAATTTTGTTTTAATATGCATTAACTACCAGCCCAAATACTTGAGGGAGGAAATGTTTTTTCTGAAAAGTCATTTCTACTTAATCAGCAAAGAGAAGCCAAAAGAAAAGGTAAGAGAAAAGGAAGAAAGGAAAATGAAAAAGAAAGAGAACTTCTGCTCTGATATTGTCCCTGATACTCTGAGCTTCCCAGTGTTCAAAGGTGGCTAACTAATGCTCTCAGTAATGGTGATACTGAGGAATTCAGGGAGGCCCATTGCTGTCAAATATTCTGGGTGTCACACAAAACAAAGAGAGATAATATCACAATTAGAGAGGGTATGTAGTAAAGAGGAGTGTAGTTATACAGAAAAGAACTACCAAAACAAACATAAAATAGAGTGCAAGTGAAAAAAGGATGCTGAGAAGGAAGCAAAACCCAGACAATTATACAGGAAAAAATTTCAGAACCCCTGTCACTCAAATGCTTCTCTCAATACTTTTAGAAGCTGAAATTTTAGGCTGTAAAAGATTAAATATTTTAGCCATCTGTAATTAGTTAAAAAAAAATAATTGTTCAAATGAAATGTAGGTATGGTACCCTGCTCATGGTACCTCGTTGTAAAGGTAGGAGATTGGCAGCTGTGAAGCTTACATATCATTTTCCAGTTCACTAATTTTGTCAGATACAGTGCTATGGAAATCCAAAGTGTTGCTATAAATGGAGACACAGACACAGAGGAACATTTCTGAATGTATGGTCTGTACAGAGGCTATCTCTTCCACAGTGATTGTAGTCACAGTCCTAGACCTCTGATTTTGGAAAAGAATTCTTACTGCTGGACAGAATGAGGATTAAGGAATTTCAGTGGGTTGTTTAGACAGCTGTTGTCTCAGACTTTAAAACTGGCGGCTATGTTCCACCCAATAGTTACATAACCTGCATCATTACATTTATTATGCACTGATATATAATCTGTTTAATTTTCTTTGTAGCCACATGGCAAAGCTTTTTTTATACTTCATTATCTTTCCAAAGAACATCCACTCTTTCCATAGGTTCATGGATGAACATCCTTGTCAGAGACTGCTTCATTAGAATTTTAATTATTTTTTAATTGTATGATATTTCCTCTATTTTTTTCCTCTAACTTATGAGTTTCACATTTCCTCTTGACCTGACCTTAAATCCACTATAATTATTTATATAATGGTACACTGCCTTAAAGTATTTACCAAGTTATGTTACAAGAGAATATGTGTGTGTGACATACTCAAGGGCTAATCTTAGTTATAAGAGTGTATTGCAGATAACTATTTCAAGTACTATTGAAGTGTGTTTTTGCTCTGGGCAGCATTTTACAATTGTAAATAGGCTGCATGTCTTCAGATGTACACTCACACTCAGCATGTCTGCAGGGGAGAATAATCTCTTTGCATACACAATCACTACAGTTCCATCTGCCAGAGAGCATGTACATGCACACGTTAAAACAATGAACTTTGAACCTTAAAGGTAGTAAAATATACCATATAAATTCAAGTTTATGATGCAGTCACATACAGTGTCTTTCAAAAATAAGGGCTGTCATTTCAACATGTTCTTTCTCGTTTACCATGTCACTGGAGGGGTTTTGTACCTGTGGAACTGTGCACATTGCAAGGACATCTTATTTAAACCTGAAAATAAACATTGCTATACCTTCCTTGTAGCTTCATAAGTTTTCTATTGTTTTGTCCCCATGAATGTAAAAATATACGCTACTTTCCCATGAGTCCTGCTTAGAGTCTATGGCCTGAGTCATTTTAAACTGGAATTACACAACCTGATGTTTGTTGTCTGAGCAGGTCCCCAGTTCCTGCTTCTGTTTATGAAACATATTTCTATTGGAATTCAGTAATTTGCTTGAGACCAGAATTTCTTTCAGATGAACGCTTTTTTGCTGGGATAAAACTTGAAAAGTAGTCTCATTTTGCAGAGTCTTTAAGGATTTGAATTAATCATTTTGAAACTCAGCATTGTGTCAATCCCAGATGAATATTGCTCCTGCAGAAAGAAAAAAAAATCCCTATGAATTGTGTGCTACTATGGAAGGCTGTCAACTCCCATTCAATATCAACCATGACTTGGGTGACCTTAGATTAGCTTGGTGTTTCCCTAGAGCTAAATGAGTTAGTAGCTATTAAAGCTGAACATCCTACCTTGCATTATAAAAGAATACTTAATGTTTGTTCAGCTATGGACAGCTTCTAAACTAGCGTACAAAAACATTAAACCTATAATGATCTTCTAACTTCTGAAAAGATCCTTCTTTTGTCTGATTACACTTGGCAGTGGTAAAAACAAAGCATTTATTTAATTATAACATTTAAATTAGAGATTCCAATAACTCTACTGTGTCTTTCAAATTGACTTTCATTCAGCAATTCAGGCAATGCTTAAAACATCATTAATAGGGAGTTTGCAAGTGTAAAGGAGCATGCACTGAGGGTAGAAATTTTGGTTTGGTTGTATACTGTTTTCTCAGTTTTCAGTATGCATTCATGCCTTATGTCCTCTGTAACTACTTCTTCCTTTCAACCTGCAAAGGCCCTGCAGTAAGAAGCAATGTACAAAGCACTAAATGGAGGGTATGGAAGAAATGCATAGACCAAGTAATGAAGGAAGGTTAATGTTCTGGTATTTTCCTCTTAGGATAAATCACTGAAACTGCCTTCTTCTTGGAAAGAATAATGGGTAGCAATAAATGCATGTTAAACAGAAGTAGTGCTGGAGTTAAACTATTGGAATTTGAGCATCTGTCCAAGGTCACATGAAGGTTTAGTGTCTTTTGCATCTTGTGGCCAACAGCAGGTGCCTGGGAGCAATATGAAGCATATGGAGAGGAATATTCTTCCTGAACAGTGGAAACAGTCTAGTTTTCAGCAACCTTTCAGCAACCTGTGGGATATCCTCACAGAATGGTACCAATGTTGTCTAAGAAAAGGAGATAGTCTTAAGGCACACAGATTCAACTCAGGCACCTCTTCTCATCAGTGAGATGATCTGGATCTCCTTCTGCTTTGAACAGAGCTGACAAGTCCCTCTTACCCACTGTATGCTGGGAATCCACTCTGTACTACAGTCCCTTAGCAGCTCCTCCACAGAAATCAAGTACCTGAAAGCTGACCACTTACAGCAGACACTGTGTAAAAGCAAAGGTTCAATATATTTGTTCTTAGCTACTAAATCTGGAGGCAAATGAAACCAATAAACCATGGTTCCTTAATTTTCTCTAAATACTTTTCTAGGAAAGGTCAAAATCTTGAGCAGCTGCATACCCTGCTTGCACTGGATCTCTGCTGAGATATGAAAATGGGGCTGTAATCCCATTTATTTTTACCTCTAGAAGTTGCTCCATTAAGGAAGCCTAGAATACATCTTTCAGGTCTGACATCAAGCAGTACCTGTCCTAAATCCACGAGTCCAGCTTTAAGACCACTGGCTGTGAATATAGCAAATTCAGGCTCAGCTCCGAAAATATTTTGACCTGCATCATCCGCCTCCCAGATAAATGCTTTGGACGTAACTTCTCTGGCTCCTTCCAGCAAAAGCTATTCTGTTTTGTAGGGGTTCATAAAATACTTATTGTGCCAGACAGAAGGCATGACCATAGCATTTTATGGTTAGGATGCCCACTGGGGAGAAAGCAAGCATAGCTTTACAGGCTCCTGGTGTCATAGGGTATTGAATGTAGGTATGACTGCTGAAAACTCAGGCCTTTGCTGCCACTCAGTATTTATACTAAGTGATTTGACTGCTCTGTTTAGCATTATTCTTTAATGTTTTCCTGACAGCATTTAATTTTCACTTGCTAGCTTCCTCATGACATCTATATCACCGTCTAGGATTCTGGTGTGTTATCCACTCCCTTCTGATTCAGCTGAAGCTGTGCTGTAACTAAGGGTGTCTACATTCTCCATATTGGACTTTCCCATAAGTAACAAAAGGATTTAACACTTCCTACTGCATTAACACTTGGTTGACCTTCAGTTCTCTCAGATATGTATTAGCTATAAGGTTATAGGTAAACAAATTCAGCTTGCTTCTGCTGCTGTAAATTTTCTGTTTCTGGGCAGATGTTAGACTGAGTTTGCAATGTAGGTATACCTCCTGTCTCTAATGATATTTTTTCATAAGATAATACTAGGAAAATACTCCAATGTACCTTCTGAGGTGGAGAATTGAAAGGCCTTCTTTTTTAATCCTTCATGTTAACTAACCCATCACTTACCCTTTGTCAGGTTTTCTATCCTTGTAAAAATAATTGATCAATGATACATTTCTGTAATCAAAGTTTGAACAGAAGGGTTGTGTTTTACCAGTTTTCCTTGTTACTATGTTTCTAAACATTAATACTAACAAGCTTTTCCACATTGCACTGCTTTTTTTCTGATTCCTCAGTCCTACAGAGTTTTTGTGGAGCTCAGGTCCTTAACATTTATACAATAAAATTCTGAAGACAGCAGCGTTAGTTTTTCATAGGATTGGTTTTAGAGATGTCAGTAGTCTGAAAGGGAAAAGAGAAAATTATTATCATAGGACAAGGAGTAATGGCCTCAAGCTGTGACAGTGGATGTTTAGATTGGATATTACAAAAACTTCCTTGACAGAGAGGGTGATCAGGCATTGGAAAAGGTTGCCCAAGGCAGTGGTGGAATTACAGCCCCTGGAAGTGTTCAAAAACTGTGTAGACAAGGCTCTCAGTGCTATAGTTTAGTGGTGGTCATAGCAGTCCTGGGATAATGCTTGGACTTGATGATCTTAAAGGTCTTTCCCAGCCTGGCTGATTCCATGATTAGCAAGAAAACTCTCTAACCTAAACAAAAGAATTGGAAAATGCTCTCAAAGGTCCTTCTTTGTGATGTGGATTGCACAGGGCACTTCAGCCCTGAATCTATTCTTTCTTTAGGTTTTGTACTGTTACTTTCTTCTGTCCTTCACAATCATGTTTCAAATAACCTTCACTTCTCCAGAGCACGGTGTTACTGTTGGGTTCCCTGATAGTTCTGTATTTTTAACGAACAGGAGAAGTCTTATATTCTCCAGACTGTACTACTAGACAATTATGCTGGTTTCAGTAGGACAGTGATGTCAGGTACTTTCAGCACTTGCATTGTAAGTTTGTTGCCTCTTTGCTTTTTTCAACTTCTGATTTCTATCTGTACTTCAAACACCAAAGTTCGTCCAGTGCAAATGCAAAACTGTCTGAGTTTACATGTCATCATGTGATGTTGAAACGAGACCTCATGAAGACTGTGTGAAGTCTTCTGTTCACTCTTCTCATAGTTTGTTGTGTGTCTGTTAGTTTTCTATTTTTTGTTTTGAAATTTCCCTATGGAATTTTAGCCATTTTGGGAAATGGTATGTAGGCATCTACAATCTAGATACCTTCATCTGAGATAGTCACTTTGGACTCTTCTTTTAGGTAATGAAGAGAAACAGGAGCTTTTAAGACCCACTAATCTGTTTTACTTCAGAGGACTTGTAGAAGATGCAGTGAGCTGCACTTTAGAAGTGCTTATTTCTCTGTATTGCCTTGAGGGCAAACTAGCTGAATTAGGTTAGTTTAAACCCAGTATTTATTACTTTTACCTCTTCCTACCATAAAAGTAACAATTCCCACCAAACCTTGAAGAAACCTATGATTATTTTTTCTTGCAGGTCTTTTCTGCTATTTCATGCCCTGTCTTTCTCCTCCTCCCAATATTTTACTGGAATTAGCATTTAAGAACATGTCCTCCCTGGGCTCTTCTCTATTTCCTTGAGGCATGGCATTTCTACATCAGTTCTACAGGTTTTGCTCCCTTTCTGCTGAAATCCAGTTGTAGTTGCTGTAACTTCAAACACATTGCCTCCAAGTGCCGATATTTTTCTCTTCACTTCCAATCCTTGTCCATATTTCTATGCCTTTCTGACTGCCTAATCTGTTCCTCAGTTCAAAATAGAATTTCCTAGAGGAGAGTTCTGGTTTTAGATTTGCACTGTTCATTTTCTTTTCCAGCTTTTCTTTAATCCCCAAATTTATATGCATTTTGGCATGAAAGGGCTGTGACAGCTGCTGTTTGTTGCCTCCCTATGTGATCTTGAGTCTTAGACAGAGGATCTGAATTTCATGTTCATGCAAATGTGGTTTGTCCTTTTTTTTTTTTTACTATGACATCTGAAGAATTCTGTGTTTTATTGTGTTGGAATGAGAACAAGAAAAGAAAAGATGATTGGCCAACAATATCCAAGTCTCAATTCTCTTTCCATGCTGGTATATGTTTCTTTGTCATGACACTGATGTCATGCACCTGTGTGACACCCGTCATGAAGGGTAAGTGGCTGGTCTTCAGCTAATTGCTCTCTGAATGCAAATTATTTTATTTCAGGGATTTCAGGTTTATATTTTTCTCTGTTTTGTCATGATCTATGACCTTTTTTCCAGGTCTGAGTTGCTTTTTGTAAGACATCAATTTCAGAGTTGGCAGCCATGAAGTAGATGAATAGGACAGGGTTGGGAGGAGTACGAGGGTCTTACTCCACATCTGCAGAAGGGAGGGGTTACGACTGTGATTTCTTGTGCCAGGAAAGCTAAGGAGGCAATGGAGGAGCTGCCTGTCAGGCTGATCATGGGAAGAGAGTAAATTTCAATTAGAAAAAAATGACACAGTGGTGGGAAACAGATCACTTGGATATAGAAGTAACACTTTTAATACCAGAAACTTGTTTAATAACAGTCAGACTGTGGTTTGATTACAGTCCTAATCTTATTTTTTTTTTTTTAATACTGTTTCACAAGTCAATAACCAACTTCGATTATTTTTTTTTCTTCTTGGTGCTGAAACTAAGCTCCAGATCCCTGGCTCCCAGAGACCAGCTTTCGCCAGCAGCTTTCATGTGGTATGAAGAACCATAAAAATCTCTATTAGTCATGTTAGTTGGATAATCAACCTTGATCATTTCTGGAATGAGCTATATCATGACTATACTTTACAGCAGAGCTCTCAGGCATGTGAGAAATGAAAGTTCAAGTTACTCTAAACAGATGAGAAATCAAACTTGCATAGGGAAAGCCTACGAGAGAGAGAGAGAATTACTGAGTTATCAGGTTCAGATATTTTGAGAAAAAAATACATGAATAGGTGACAAACTTTAGGAAAGTATTCTTAAATTAAGCCTAAGCAGTGATAAAAATAGGCCAGAATTACAAAACTTAGTTTCTGATTCTGAAACCCAAGTTCTGCCAGCAATATTGCAAGCAGCTTCTTCAAGGTGCTGCATGGACTTAAGCTGCTGGGTCATGCATGGCCATTATAGTTATATGGGCAGGAATGCAATGGTCCCAGGAAAGGTGTGGGTGATTCAATTAGGAATTCCCAGGAGATTCCTTTTAACAAGGCACATCCTTTTTTTACCTCTTGATAACAGAGGAGAGGTCATCACTCATGTAAGAATAAGGCTTGTAATTTTCTGGTTTACCCCTTTTGGCACAGTCTTTGTATGTTTGTAAGTGAAATCTCTTTAAAGAAAGTGGCCTCTGCAGAGGGCAACTGAGAGTTTATTCATTGGGAAGAATATATATATTTCAAGTCAAGGCAGTGGCACTGATATTTCTTCAAATTTGTCTATCTGATAATGGTCACCTGTGGAAGGTATCTCTGTTCCCTGTTCCCATTTGCAGTTGTAGAGGCTTATTGCTAGAGCCTTATGATAGTGCCAGCTTTTTTTTAAAAAAAAAAAAAAAAAAAAAAAAAAAAAAAAAAAA